>JAWRVZ010000086.1:2805000-2949010 GCA_037043235.1 Rhodeus uyekii
GGTTGCCAAGAAAGCATCACTTTTTAATATCCATTAGCTGAGCTTTCACTATAGAAGGCATTTTAATTTTGCGGTAGTTTACTTCTCTGGCTGTCACGTGTTTCGTCCCTTTGACATGGAGAAGGCGCTGAATGTTATACACATTGGTCTCCACATGAGTGAATCCCGATGCCACACCACCTTTTTTATATCTGCAGGAAACAGGTAATATGTGGACATAATCAGAACATTTTGGAATTGGGTGGAGCAAGCCAAAATATTTTAGTTTCACTCACATGAGACCATTCTTGAAGTAGCTTTTGAATTTGGCCGATTCACATCCCTGGACCTCCCGGTATTGGACCGGACTGCCGCCGAGATACTCATCCATTTGGGTTACATAGATGGCTGCCGCTCCCTGCTCATCCTGAGAGGAAGTGTTGCCTATCCAGTAGTGGATGTCAATGGATTGTGTGGCGCTGCTGCTCACCTGAATGATACAAGGACACACACACCAATCCTCAAGACAGTATCATGCTCCTATTTTTAGTAAATTAGTAATAATAAATCAATCATTTAATTCATTCAAGATTGTTATTTATAATTGTATTAGTGCTGTCAAATCAATTAATCACGATTAATCACATCTAACATGAATAATAAATATATGTGGACATATAAAAACATCCATTCATAAACACACACCTATATACATTTCCTACCTTTAGATGTAATTAATTTCCATTAATCTATTTTACAGCACTACATTTTATGTGTATATATTTTATAATTAATAATAAAAAATAATTAACAAAGAAAAGTAAAATGCATTATCATTGGAAAAAAAAAAGAGTAGTTTTAAATGTTCCATAATGATAACTTTGTGTTCAACAAGACAAAGCTCTATGAAACTGGAAACACTGAAAAGTGTTCATGTATATCAACCGTTACAAAAGCACTACTGAAATGAACTGAAGAATTAGATTGAAATTACTTACATTAAGAATTATATAGCAGTCACCCTCAAAAAAGTTTCCAAATGCTTGATCTGGGACAGGGACCATTTGCATTTTCTAAAGAAACAGTAAACAGAAAAATACATAATAACAGCAATAAAAAATAAATAAAAAAAAGTTTGAATTGTTTTCATGTTTTTTTATTACTTTTTTTTTTTTTATCATAGAGCTCACAAAAAAAACAACAACATTGGCCTCTTACACTGATGGTCCAGATCTGCAGGCCAGGCTTTCGCTGGATGTTTTTAAACACACCCTGGGCTTCAGTCATTCTGCTGGATTCTGAGAAGAAATCTCAATGCTTAAACTATCTGAATTAAAACAGATATTTACAGTGTAATGCCTCAAGACTGCCAATAAAACTTCAGGTATATTGGATCACATTTTGATGTTGAGTAACATAAATGTACCTGAATTCACCTTGCATTATAGAGTATAATATACAAAAATCAATTCAGTCTTATTTACTTAAGCAGAAAAACATTGGGTTATATTAAAAACAGCACTTATAAACAAATCTTTAAAATTAAATTAGCATATTTTAACATTAGACAGGTAGACAAATCGGTCGACAGAGATTGATCGACAGACTAACTGATAGACTGACAGATATACAGACAGTTCCACAGACAGACGGATTGATCGAAAGATAGACAGAGATAGATAGACAGACAAATAGAGAGAGACAGGCAGAAAGATCCACAGACAAACCGACAGATCGACAGATAGACAGATCAATCAACAGACAGACACACAGACAGAGATACAGACAAATAGATCGAGAGACAGACAGACAGACAGGTAGACAGACAAAAAGAGAGAGACAGGCAGACATATCCACAGAAAGATAGACTGAGAGACAGATAGACAGATCAATCAACTGACAGACAGACAGACAAATAGATCGAGAGACAGACAGATAGATTGATCAACAGACAGACGGACAGGTTGACAGAAAGACAAACAGACAAGGAGACATAGAGACTGATAGATCGACAGAAAGACAGACAGAAAGGGAGACAGACAGGCTGACAGAATGACAGAAAGATAGCCCGACAGACAGACAAGACAGTTTTTAATGAAATTTTCTGACAGATTTTGCCAATGTGAAATATCAGGGAGGAATATGTTGAACAAAAATCTGGTCCTTCATCACTCATAACACTGAGTGACATGAGAACAGATGGTTTATGAAAGGATGATGAGGAGGATATGTGGAGATTTCGCTTCCTCTAGAGATTCTGTAACGCTAACAAACAGCGCCGCCCAGTACCATGGCAACAAATGGATTTCACATTGAAAAACCGGCTCAGTAAACACTAAAAACTACTTGGCAACAGAAACTTGTACTAAAAGCTCATTTAGAACAGGTCACTATTCACTTCAAATTATGTGCAAATATGTTGCAACTCTGGAGTCACATGATGGCCAAAATCTGTTACAGATGTTTTATCATATATGTGTCCTGCTAAGGGCAAACAAGCTGTGATGGTTGCTTACAAGTAAATAGCATATTGCAAATAAACAGGAACCAGTTCTCTCTCATAAAACTCAACCGTAACAGTGAAAATAAATGCTGACTTTTCATAGATCACAGCACAGCTGTTGCTAAGAAACTGGGGCAGGAGAATATTGACTGAAATATTGTATTGAGGGCGGAGCATGAACACAAGGAGCGCAAGGATCACACAGAACAGTCTCAGCAGGATGTAGAAGAAATCGTCCCGAATGAAAAAATCAGTCATACTAATTCACCCAAAATAAAAGTACAGACTGAAGCACAGGTATGTCATATGTTGATCATGTATATGTTAATAATTCGAATACCTGTCTCCACAGCTTTTAATCTGTAATAAGATCTGATCACTCTCTGACAAACATCTAATCATAAAAGCAATATCTGCCGTACAAGCATTGCTTATTTAATAGTTTTGTGTGCTTTCTGTCCTGAATGACTGGTTTTCCTGTCTATTGACAAAGCTTTTAAAACAATAGTCCACACTGGCTCTTCCATAAGACCTAATCAATTACAGTTTGGTCTCATATTTCCCAGCGTGAGTTTGGTCATGCAAGATCTTTTGACTCTTTATGGCAAGTTTCTGTTACAAATAACAAAATAACATACAACAAAGTCTGACTAAAGCAAATCTGCTTGTATTGCAAATAAACAATACTTTGCGATTAGTTTTGAGTCTCATTCAATTATATATTTTTCTGGATATAATCATGTGTAACTTTGGAACGTACATTATAATAATTAACATATCATTCAAGATTTGTATATGTATCATCAAAAGACTGATGAATTATGATAGTTTTATTCTTACCTGTATGTTGCACAGAGAAGTATTGTTCAGGGTAGTAATGTATTAATGAGTTATGATGAATGACTATGAGCGGCTTCCTCTCCCTGTGTGCATTGTGAATGTGTGCTGATCAGGGAAGGGCTTGTGTATGTCCAGCCCTACAGGTGAGAACACACCTTAACACACACACACACACACACAAGACTTTATATGGACAAGAATAAGAGTTCCGTTGACCTCTTACGCACCCTATAAATAAACCTTTAGGAAAAACAAAACTAAAAAACCTTTAGAAACAAACTACCACAAAAGCCAATAAGTGACGTCAACAATGTGCATGTTTATCCAGAATGATCCTATGAGAAAGTAAATATATTTTCATAATTATTTAGAATTTGAATAGTTTTATTCATTGTTTTTACACTTTATTTTGATAGTTCCCTGTTGACCATCTCACATTAGAGCATTTGTCAACTGTTAGGATTCGGGTAGAATACGTTGACGTAGTTGCAAAGTTATTTATGATCAGTAGAATATCTGTTGGGGGAACATCACAAAGTGTACGAAGATATAAAGCAGACAGTCAACTAATACTCTAATAAGAGAATTAAAAATGAATACCTTTGTTCAGTACGGATGAAATAAATTAATTTAAAGTGACAGCAGAGACATAATGTTTCAAAAGATTTATATTTAGAAAATGCAGTTCTTTCGAATCCTGAAAAAAAAGTATCATGGTTTCCACAAAATATTAAGCAGTTTTACAACGGATTGATAATAATAAGAAATGAGTAATGATTCTGAAAATTCAGCTTAGTCATCACAGGAATAAATTACATTTTAAACTTACATTAAAATAGCAAGCAGTTATTTAAAATTGTAATAATATTTCACAATATAACTGTTTTCACCGTATTTATGATCAAATAAATGCAGACTTGGCGAGACTAATGAAGTAGGGACCATAAACTTAACTTGCACATGACGTACAGGATTTTTGTGTTATATTTCATGTTGTCTGAAGTTGTTCTGAGCAGTTCTTTTAAGTTTGGTCTTTTAAACTTCTAAAGTCTCAGCTCACTGAAGGGGAAGATTATCAGTGAATAATGACTCGATTCTTTGGTATTTATGACTTATAGTGCTTGAGTTATGTAGAGTGCTTTTATGGTGTTTTTCGAAGGTTGAAAGCATCAGATGACAATAATTTTATTTGCATGAAAAAAATGGACCAGGACATTGAGGATATTTTCTCCTTTCGCATTTCACCAAAGAATGCCAAACGTGTTTGAAACAACACAAGCGTTAATAACTGAATTTTTGGGTGAACCGACCCTTTACATGAATTAGGAATCCCCTTCATAATCACGCATTCTCTCAGTTATCTAAAACAAGCTTGTTTGAAGTTGGTGGATGTCAGAGAGACTCAAGCGTCTCTCCCCTGCTCTGGATTCCACTCACATCAGCTCTTTCACTCTTAGATCATAAGGAACGCTTCAGACGGGAACGCCACACAGACACTCAGGAGAGCCAGAGAGAAGAGACAGTGATTAATCTCTTCCACTCCAGCAGATGAGGAGCCTGAGCGAACGAATCCCCTGCGAGAGACTCTTGGACAGATATCAGACGCTTCTAATGGCAAACGGCCCATCAGCCGCTTACAAATAAAGATAAGTAAGCGGAAAAGCGGTGCTTCGTTAAGGTTCTGACAGAGGTTTCACCTTAATTGCAGGCCAGAATGCCTGAGGAAGACAGAATTCTGAGGAAGATAGAAAAAGGTGGAATCTGTTTCTATGGGAGAACAATAGTATGTGTGTGCGGAAAAACATTACAAGAATAAAAATAAAAACATTAATCTATCTATCTATCTATCTATCTATCTATCTATCTATCTATCTATCTATCTATCTATCTATCTATCTATCTATCTATCTATCTATCTATCTATCTATCTATCTATCTCCTATTTAATGACAACACTAATAATGATCTATCTATCTATCTATCTATCTATCTATCTATCTATCTATCTATCTATCTATCTATCTATCTATCTATCTATCTATCTATCTATCTCTCTGTCTGTCGTCTATCTATCTATCTATCTATCTATCTATCTATCTATCTATCTATCTATCTATCTATCTATCTATCACCTATTTAATGACAACACTAATAATGATCTATCTATCTATCTATCTATCTATCTATCTATCTATCTATCTATCTATCTATCTATCTATCTATCTATCTATCTATCTATCTATCTATCTATCTCTCTGTCTGTCGTCTATCTATCTATCTATCTATCTATCTATCTATCTATCTATCTATCTATCTATCTATCTATCTATCTATCTATCTATCTATCTATCTATCTATCTCTCTGTCTGTCGTCTATCTATCTATCTATCTATCTATCTATCTATCTATCTATCTATCTATCTATCTATCTATCTATCTATCTATCTATCTATCTATCTATCACCTATTTAATGACAACACTAATAATGATCTATCTATCTATCTATCTATCTATCTATCTATCTATCTATCTATCTATCTATCTATCTATCTATCTATCTATCTATCTATCTATCTATCTATCTCTCTGTCTGTCGTCTATCTATCTATCTATCTATCTATCTATCTATCTATCTATCTATCTATCTATCTATCTATCTATCTATCTATCTATCTATCTCTCTGTCTGTCGTCTATCTATCTATCTATCTATCTATCTATCTATCTATCTATCTATCTATCTATCTATCTATCTATCTATCTATCTATCTATCTATCTATCTATCTATCTATCTATCTATCTATCTCTCTGTCTGTCGTCTATCTATCTATCTATCTATCTATCTATCTATCTATCTATCTATCTATCTATCTATCTATCTATCTATCTATCTATCTATCTATCTATCTGTCTGTCGTCTATCTATCTATTGTCTATCTATCTATCTATCTATCTATCTATCTATCTATCTATCTATCTATCTATCTATCTATCTATCTATCTATCTATCTATCTATCTAATGACAACACTAATAATGATCTATCTATCTATCTATCTATCTATCTATCTATCTATCTATCTATCTATCTATCTATCTATCTATCTATCTATCTATCTGTCTGTCGTCTATCTATCTATTGTCTATCTATCTATCTATCTATCTATCTATCTATCTATCTATCTATCTATCTATCTATCTATCTATCTATCTATCTATCTATCTATCTATCTATCTATCTATCTATCTATCTATCTATCTATCTATCTAATGACAACACTAATAATGATCTATCTATCTATCTATCTATCTATCTATCTATCTATCTATCTATCTATCTATCTATCTATCTATCTATCACCTATTTAATGACAACACTAATAATGATCTATCTATCTATCTATCTATCTATCTATCTATCTATCTATCTATCTATCTATCTATCTATCACCTATTTAATGACAACACTAATAATGATCTATCTATCTATCTATCTATCTATCTATCTATCTATCTATCTATCTATCTATCTATCTATCTATCTATCTATCTATCTATCTATCTATCTCTCTGTCTGTCGTCTATCTATCTATTGTCTATCTATCTATCTATCTATCTATCTATCTATCTATCTATCTATCTATCTATCTATCTATCTATCTATCTATCTATCTATCTATCTATCTATCTATCTAATGACAACACTAATAATGATCTATCTATCTATCTATCTATCTATCTATCTATCTATCTATCTATCTATCTATCTATCTATCACCTATTTAATGACAACACTAATAATGATCTATCTATCTATCTATCTATCTATCTATCTATCTATCTATCTATCTATCTATCTATCTATCTATCTATCTATCTCTCTGTCTGTCGTCTATCTATCTATCTATCTATCTATCTATCTATCTATCTATCTATCTATCTATCTATCTATCTATCTATCTATCTATCTATCTATCTATCTATCTATCGTCTATAATGAATTTAGAAATAAAAAATATATAATATATATATATTAACAATACATATATATATATATATATATATATATTAAATTTTTTTTTATTAAAAAAATGTATGAAGATAGTCAATATGCTTTCCCAATTTTCCATCTCTTACTAAAAAATCTAAATAATATAATTTCTTTCTTTCTTTCTTTCTATGGTTTTGCACTCTGCTCAGAAACTTTGCATTCGCTCTCAAAACTTTTTCCATCCCTTGCAAAAAACTCCCAAAAACTTTTTTCAGGGGAACGCAAAAGATTTGCGGTAGAAGGCCCTTCCCTTTCCCCCCTCCCGGGCCTGTTGAAACAGAAATAACACCATTTCCAGCATATAATTAGCTTCTTTCTCATCAGTGTCAGATATTCAAATTCTAACAATAAAAGGCATCTGAGTGAATTTAATGTGAAGAAACTCAATGACACTCTTTACGGAAAGAGATCAATAAAGTTTAGGCAAAATCGATAATGTTTGCCACAATGCCATCATTACGTAAAGGTTTACCAGCCAGTTAAGTAATCCATTAAAGTATTTGTGAAGCAACTCAAACATGTCCATTGCAGTGTGTTGTATTATTCAAATAAGTATTTAACGCTGTGTACGGAAGAAATTTTTATCCCTAATGGCATTGAACACAGTGTCCTTCCCTCTCGTTGATGAACACACACATAGACAAACATTCGTTACAATAGTAAAGCAAACAGATATGACTCATGTCCAGAGGAGCAAGCCAACATAAGAGAGCTCATATTCAGCTGTTCCTTTCATCCATCGCCCCAGAAACACCTTAGGCAAACATCTCTCTGACGGCACCCAAATTCAAAATGTCATTTTATACTCTCAAAAACACACAGCGCAGTTTTTTTTTCAATCCATAAAGATCAAGGTCATGTGATTCACAAAGGTTTCTAGGTACCATATTTGGGTATTCTGAAGTTAATCATTGAGATCAGGAACGTATGACAGTGTAAATATATTGTAAAGTCTTTTGTTATATAAATCAATGTAAATTAACTGGTTTTATTAACCGTAAGTCAAATAAATGATTTAATGACTAAATGAATCTGACTACATTAGGATACAACAACAAAAAGTAGTTTTTTATCAGGTCAGGTCAAAATATTTTCCTTAAAGTGGTCTTTTCTCTTGTAAACTGAGGCATAACATGAAATATTTGTGAAAATGCAAAACCCATCTTACCTTTCTCAGACTCGAAGGTCAACACAATAATTCAATAATGTATAAATGCACAGCTGACCACCTCCACATGTATTTTCATGGCTAAAAAAATAATAAAAAATCTCAAGTTTTACCACCAAAAATGACTATTTTCGGTTAAAGGTGGCCTTTTGGTTGCTTCTCTGAAAGTGAACCGCTTAAGGTTCAAGGCAAGTCATGCAGCAAACTAGACGAGCACACAGAGTTTGCTCATTAACTACTTTTCACAGCCCACATTTCTGACAAAATCTTGTTGGGGAAAACCAAGCATATTTAAATTCACTGTACTGTAAAGATCCTGAAACAATGGACCCATTGTTTGTCATCCCTTTGGCTTCCCAGCATCCCATTGGAACTTATTGAAGTGTAATGCACACGAATAGACACAAACACACTCTTTATATTGATTGCATCTTTTATTTTGATAATGATGATTATAATTTCAGATCAAGACATATTGGATTGTTGATTACCGCTTTTTCACAATATATGTTGTATTATTAGTTCAGATCACAGTTGGGTAATAGATGCAAACATTTCTTTTTTTGAACACAATGCTTATATGCTATATTTTCAAAGGCCGAAAATAACCCAAGAAAATAACGGCATCACCTTTTGCTCGATAATATCATTCAGTCCAGTGAAGACTCCTGACCGTCACCGCGAAGTCTTCGTGATTTTTTAAAAGATGTTTGTCTTGGTTTTACAGTAAGTGTTTGTTTAAATTTTAAAGGTTTCGAATTGTAAATATGCAGCATACAAAAACTCATTTGTGTCCTCATAAAAACAAGTCAGAAGGCACTTAGTTTGGTACGAGAGAACGAGAAAAAATAAATCACAGTTGTTGGAACTACCGACGACGCCACGGAAAAGACTGCCTGCATAGCCTGAGCAGAAAAAAAGTTCAAAGTGTTTTCACACCGGTCCAGAAAAATAGAACGTCTTGTTGTTTTGTCTGTTCTTTTTTTCTCCTGGTAAATATAGTCTAGGATAGTAAACTTGTGTTTCTCTTAAAAAACGATGCTTGTTTTCATCATTCTGCATCAAAAGTGAGTGTATGTATTTGCTTGCCAAGGAATATTGTTGGTCGTTGGTCCATTGACAGATAAAGTAGCGTTCGTTGGGTGAGTGGTGTCCTCTAGAGGCCAGAGCTGAACGATGGCTCGACCAGAGACGGTTTGTTTTTGCAAGGCAGTGCTGAACCCGTGTGCTACCTGGTCCTCAGGTTCTGTAACACACCGTAAACGTCCGTCTCTCTGCTCAGACCTTCAAACAGTGGCAGTAAATCCAGAAGCTCGGTGTCGGTCATGTCATCAAACCACGACTGCACCGGCACCTGCAAAAACACAAACGACATTACAGAAAGACACTTTAAACTCATGCTGACAAACACTTTTGTCAAACTAGCAACTATGCTCACTAAATTAGTATTTGAGCAACAGAAATGTATTCTTATCAAGAACCATTTGGTCAATGTATTGGGTCCTCTAATAAAACATTATAAACACCATTAAAGGAATAGTTCACCTAAAAATGAAAATTCTTATATTGTTTCATCCAAACCTGTATAACTTTCTGTCTTCAACATAACAAAGAACATATTCTGATTAAGATTTGGAACGACATGAGGGCGAATACATTTTGAAATTATTTTCATTTTCGAGTGAACTGTTTCTTTAAGAAAACACTTCAACTTTAACACTAAGTAAGATTGAGCAAACTTCAACTTTAAACTAAATGATTTTGATACTTTATTAATCTCCAAAGATATTCAAGGCATCCAGTAGCTTATACAACAAAATACACAATACACAAAATATCAAATATATCAAAAATAAAACAATAGTAAATGGGTGCGACCAGTCCAGTATCTTATATATATTTGTACACAAAATATCAAACATATCAAAAATAAAACAATAGTAAATGGGTGCGACCAGTCCAGCATCATATTAGTCCAAGTATAAAAATATATAAACATATATATCAACATGATAACAAATGTACGGGATAGGTATGTGTAATAATAATATGACTTAACAGAGCATGGATAAAAATGAAAATATGTATATAACCAAATAAAAAAATAACAATTGTGCATAAAAGTGTACAATAAATGTAACTTGTTTTGTTCCTTCAAAATTGTCTTAAAAATTCTAAGATCTCTTTATGTAGACCATTGATGTCCCTTATAATATTAATGTTCTTTCATGATTCAGTCCATTTAAAACTATAGAATTACTAGGGCTGCATAAACTTTTTTTGGGGGTGGGATCTAACTGCAATCTTCTGATAAAAATTGTGATTGCAATTTAAAAAGCACAGGCTGCATAACTATGCTAACTATATGCATCAATATCCAACTGTAATGTAATAATATTTTTTCTATCAATATTATTATTCAAATATCAAACTAAATATATTAATTGTTATTTAACTGTAAAATAAAACCACTGCATTTAAAAAAAAAAGTAATAATTATTATCATTATTCTGTTCCTTTAAAAATGACATAAAAATGGTCATGCCTCTTTATGTAGACATTGATATCCCCTATAATATTGAATTTGATTTTATACCAATTTTTCGCGCAGGAGGTACTCTTGACAGCAGAGGCAGATAAAAGCATAAGCGACACAACCAACCAAAATATTTTTGCCAACTGTGTGCAGTGTCTTGAGAAGAAGTCTCAACCATGTCAAAGATAACAGGCTTTAATAAGCACCTGTAGCTCATTAGTTTGAATACTGCAAAACACCTTCAAATCTAATAAGAGGACGGATGCGAGCAAGTGAAGGAGGTGACAGCACTGAGGTAGGATCTGTCTGACTGCGGTTTCCTCCACGAGTCTATAATTGATGAGACGTTTTGACAAAGGAGTGTAGAGTGCCAGTGACTGGGTTTTACCTCATTAGTTACACTGGAAAAAAAGAATCTGGGATAAAAGACATGCATCCTATATTACATAGTAAAAATGTATTCTGGTGCTGTAATGTCAAGTCAACTGTAGGTGCGGTTCATAATGGTACGTACAGCGTTCTCTGGATGGAAGATATAGGAGGCAGGTGAGTTGTCCACTATGATGACTTTGTTGAGCTCCCGGCCCAGTCGGCTGAGGTCTTTGACGTAGTTCCCCCGGTGGAAAACACAGGATTCCCTGAAGAGCCGTGCCCTGAACACACCCCACTGGTCCAACAGGTCTGCTACAGGGTCAGCGTACTACAAGCCCAAAAACAGACACAGCTATGAGTGCAGCACAACAATACAAGGTCAGATGTCACCCAAAAAGAACTGGAACACGACTCGACTCTTCCTTGAACGTGCGTACGGTTGTTTCTGGAAGCCAGTGATTGCAATTTTTAAAGTTTTGAATATGGATATGTTTCAGAAGGCATTTATTAACCCACTGTGGTCGCTTGGATTACTTTTATGATGGTTGGATGCGCTTTTTGGAGCTTCAAAAACTCTGACACAAATCAATGCCATTACAAAGCTGAGAAGAGCCTGAGGATATTATTTAATATAACTACGATTGTGTTCAGCTGAAAGAAGAAAATCATATACACGTAGGATGGCTTGAGGATGAGTAAACTATGGGATCATTTTTATTTTTGGGTGAAATATTCCTTTAGGAACTGAGTAATATTAATGAATAACATACACTTATTATATAATAAGCTTTGGCTAAGGGTTAGTTCCATGTAATTATGCCTAATTTACTCTTATTACTACAGTAAGTACATGTGGCATGTGTAACAAAGACACTAAAAGAAATTGTTACCAAAAAGAAAATTCTAAAACTGAAGCTGAACTGTGTAAAAATACTGCAATGGAGGCAGTGTCAGTACTCTTCAAGCATGCTTTTCTTGCATAATAATAATAATAATAATAATAATAATAAAACATTTGTAAAAATTAGAATGTATTATCTCCTCATCAACCTCATAAGAAATGTATTACCTCCCCATCAACAAGATGAACGATTAACAATGGATGAAACTCACCACCGACAAACCTTCTGACTCATTTTCCCACACATCTTTCTTTATATAGATGCACATAAATCATATAGAAGGGAAAAATCACTCTCAATAGCATTATCGACCTCTGTTCCACCTCGAGTGTCTCACAGGAGATGGATCCTGTGAGACATCATCAGTTATTTGCATAAAGTTAAACTTTTCATAACTGTGTTGAGTCACTGAGTGAACACACATAGCATTAGCATAGCAACATAGCATAGCAATGATAATGTTGCTAATATTGCTGAAAACACCTCCTTTAATTGAAAGTTACTTTCGTTGCTGTAACTCGAGTCATTAAAATATTGATTAGAAATGGATCTTATGGCTTATATGCAGTGTGAAGAAACCTTAGAAAGCCTTACCTTAGCCAGACTGGCTGTAAAAAGAACACATTCAAACAGTTCGCCCATTTTCTGGAGAAACTCATCCACATGAGGCCTCTTCAGCACGTAGACCTTCAAACAAACCAAATACACAGCTATTACTGATGGAAACGAATCAATTCTGATGCCTGGAAATAGGCAGAGAAGAAGCTGACACTGAACTTTCAACAAACCTCTTTGTAGATTTTCAGTCTTGAGCTTGTCGTTTAGTTGCTGCAACCAAGTGCAAGTAACCAAGAACAGGCCAACCCTGATCCACAAAGCCTATCCTGGATTACTTGAACCGGGTATCAGCCACTTTGCAGATGTTTTCCAGCAACAAATGAGACACATCGACTCACACACTGACTTACTATCGACACAATTAAGACTTTCTTTTAGAGTGTTTACAGCTTTCAGCTGTGTTCAGACTGGTGACATTTGTTTACTCCAAGTTAGTTACCTCAAGCTGACTACATCGCACCCAACGACTCAAAGAGAATGACAAAAGGAAATGAGTTGAGATTCAAACTGTGATTTAGCATGAACCCTTTGGGGCCACTCACATATTACTTTTTCTAAAGAGATGAAAGGATGGGAGAAAAAAGAAAAGTGAATAAAATTACACAGCCTCAGAGGACATGTTGGAAAGAGGGAAAAAACCATTAACGCTGATATCTTTATACGGTAGAAAATCCACAGAACAGTGAGGCTGCTATCACCAAGATGTATTTTATGCTACATGTTCTTGTTAATGATTTGCAGATTTTTTTTACAGTAATATTACAGGTTCAGTAAATGATAAGCTATAAGGACAGCATTTGTAGCTTAATGATTACCACAATAATTAATCTGTACATATCCCAACTTTTATACAAAAAAGCAAAGCTATGGGATAAAGCGAGACACTTAAAATGAAAGTGAATAGGGCCAATCCTCACTATTTAAATACACTGTAAAAAAAGAAGAAAAAAAAGTCAACAGTAAAAGATTTTACCTTAAGGGTAAATTCCCTTATCCTACACACCTCAATTTGCAATGCGGAAGTAAGCTTTAATGTGCGAGGCTTTTGATTCAGTTAACTGTAAAATAATTTGTGTTACAAACCATTATGCTTATAATTATAATGAAATTAAAACAATATAACTTTAGCTAAAAGTTTGCAATATAAAGTAGCATAACAGACAGGAAAAATAATTGAAAGCGAATGAATCCAAAAGCCAGACACATTCAAATTATAAATGGCTGCACTTACTCTTTTGTTAAAATAAGGTGGAAATGAAATGGATCTAATGGAACTTTTAATGTAATTTTACAGTAAAATACTGTTGTATAAAGGTACAGTTTTTATGGACATTTTATAGTGTACAGTGAAAAAATGTACATTGACATTCCCAGAATTACGAATAACGTTTCCCCCCCCCCCCCATTGAAGTAGTTGTTTCTTAGTTTGTTCTTTTAATATATGTACATTAAGGGTATAATGTTATAATCTTATGTTGCTGAATTAATGTTTTTGACACCACGCAGATTCTATATATTAGTATTTACTTCAGCATGTGGAAAAGTATACATGTAATGAACTTTGATTCATCATATGGCTATTTCTTTATTCAACCTGTCTTTTTAATGTGGCATAATATAAAACAGGTATAAAAAAGATTTTTGAAATTTTATATATAAACATTTTAACAGTAAATCTGTAAAACGTTACTACCGTATTTTATGGAACATTTTTGTCCACAGCTCCCGTTTTTTTTACCGTAATCTCCCCCCCCCCCTCATTTTTTTAAAAGTGTAGTTGTACAGCCACAACATATAAATAATATGTGTTACTGTTATTTGAACATTTTCAGTGTGTTCGTTGTATTCAAGTTGTATTCGGTTTTATAGCATTTTTTCCATGAAAACTCAATGCCCTAAGTGGCTGTAAATAAACAATAAAAAAGCTGGTTTAAACTAGGGTTCAAATAATGCACCAGTTTTAGCAGAATATTTCTTGTAAGTGCTTCTACAGAATTATAATTATTATTTACGCTTTTAAATCCTTCAAAAAAGGTCCCCATCAACGTCCATTGTAAGTGCCTCACTTTAAACCTTGATTTATGCTTCATTTTTTGAAAGAGCTAAGGATGAGTCAAAACATTATCCCACAAATGCTGACGATTGATTGAATATTTCTTTAATTTCAATTGATCACACTGACTGTTAAAATCAAGTGAAACTGAAGACCAAAAACCAGTCCAGATTCAAAGCGAGCTTTGTTTGCAATCCTTAGCTGACAAAGTGTGAACACAGCTACATTTGAACCCATCTGCACTGTACCTGATGAACTGTTCCATCAATCTCCACAGGGACTATAAAGTCTGCGTTGCTGATGGGCTGCGGACACAAAACAGGAAATCACACATTAGGAATCTGCTTGAAACTGACAATAAGAATATGACAGCTGTATCAGCTGCAGTGTTCCCTGAGAGAGCCAGAGAGATTTCACAGCTACCTGTAGTCAAGCCTTTCAATTAGACTTCTTTGAGCTTTAAGAATGTATGTGCATGAGCGTGTGTTTCTGACAGCTGACTGCATGGAGATAGGAACGGCAAGCTTCTTTGAAAAGAGACTTGATACGCTGTTAAAGAAAGAGAAGGGAGAGGGAGGAGACGATAGAGCGCAGGGAAACGATGAAAGAAACGCAGCGGGCGGCTCTGAGGTCTCGTAATGCAAAGAGAGAAAGAGAAAGGGAAAGGGAGATGGGGAGAAGAGAGAAAACTTTTGCTTGCTGCATTTTTCAGGGGCTTGTTGAAAACAAGGTTATCCTGCAGTTCTCAATTCAATTGGTCATATCTAAACATACATATATATATATATACATATATATATATATATATATATATATATATATATATATATATATATATATATATATATATATTAATTATCTGAATTAAGAAAATGCAATTTCTTAGTGCACAGTTTCTAAAAGGTTATCTAGAAATTGAACGTTTTAGTACTTTAATGCCTAAATATTTAATGAAGGGACTGATTTCAGATCAGTTTTCAAGTCAACTGATTTACACATCAGTTCATGATATGGCCAGCAGGAGGAGTGTGTGATCTATACCATTGAGGACTGTGACACTATATTAGCTAGAAAATGCAATCTTGAATCCCATTATCATATCAGATATACATTATTTCTGGAAGGGGTCTTGTATTACTTTTAAGGATTTCAGACTGTAGATTTCAGATCCCATTTAATTCATGGCTACTTACTACATAAGTAAATGCATTGATTTTGGATATTGATTTGAGATTAAATTATTTTATTATGTGAGAATTGAGTGAGAATGTAGAGGGCCACATAAGATATGAAACAAGAATGCAAAAATATATCAATTATTCCAGACACTTATGTACTAAAAATGTTTAAACATTATTTAATACTTAAAATTTAAAGTTTCATTTATTTGTTTTAAAAAAAGCAATTAAAAAGATTAGCGCACAGACTTTTGGTCAATATTGTAAGATAAGTATTATGTTCAAAAGTCCAAAATTGCATAATTGCATTAGATACAAAACATGTTCAAATACTTTTTTGTGGCTGCTGTATGTAAATGTGAAGGGATAAAGAAAGCCAAAAAACTCTTCGCTCACAGAAAAAATAAAGCCAATTGAGACAGAACATTCTAAGCAATAATCACTCGTTTAAATACGACCACGGTCAAATCTTTGTTTGTGTAACTGAGCATACCTTTTTAATGTGATATGTGTGTATGTGTTTTGGTGTCAGAGTGGGTGTTTTCGTGAGTATGTGAGATTGTGAACGCGCACAAAGGCATGCATCCCTTTCTCTGGGCCTCTTTCTCTTAGTCGCCGCCTTTCTCTCTTCCCTGAGCAAAAACAGGAGCTGCCAAGCAGACATTTTAAAGGAGGACAGGCTCTGCTTTAACAAAACACAGTTATTAGTCTTAGAGCAAACACATTCAGTATCTGTCACTGTCTTTCTCTCTTAGGAGTGGAGATGTATCCAGCTGAGGAAGACATGTTCACATTAAGCTAGATGTGTGTATATATGTAAATGTGGGGTGACTGCGTGTCATCAACTGGCCTCAGTTGTTTATTTGATCGTGTGTGTGTGTGTGTGTGTGAGGGAGAGAGAGAGAGAGAGAGAGAGAGAGCTAAAACCCAGCAAAAAAACAAGATTCACAGAAGTGGGTCAGTGCACTCAGCAGGTGGCTCCCTCAAGCACCACTTTCAAGGGACCAGACAAACATTTAGTCTCTGAAGAGGATTTAATTCATCTGGGACTTAAATCCACCCCAACAAACTCAATGCCAATGCCTTCTGCTGTTATGTCTTAGGTTGCTCAAATAAATCATTAGGCCGCTCAAAATGAATCTCCTGAATTTACCCATGTTACATTGGAATGAGGCTCTGTACCAAAACCTAGTGAGCTGCCCTGTTGTCTTGTGGCTACACAGACAGATGTCTTTTAATGGAGCATTATAACTGAAATGGAACAGATTTGGAATCTGTATCCGCCTTATTTTACAAGAAAGTTACTTTCCGTGAATATTCAACACTTTTGATTCATTAGCCGATATAGGTAAATAGCTAGAAGAATAACAAAATTCAGAAAACGGTCAAATTGATTGAATCCAATAGAGTGTGCTTAGCTAATAATGCAACCCTCAAGAAATTAAAAATACATAAACAGTCAAATAGATACTTGTTAGTCCTGAATGAAATGCATTTCTCCCGCATCATAACCAGGTGCGATGTGATACGTTTCCAGCGACAAACATTTGTCTGATTACATCAGATTCGTCTATGAGACGTAAAATAACAAATTGAAGAAATCCCAGCCAATCAGAAGAGCGTGTGTGTGGGATCTCAATGAAATGAATAAGTACATTATCAAATTCATAAATATATTGCTCCATTGTAATAAGGGTAAAGACAGGCCTACATACTAATTTACTGAACTAATCTTTGTCATAAAATAGACTTTAATTATAATACATTATTATTATTAAATATAATTACACATAAAATATAATTCACATTCAGTTTGAACGTTCTTGTTTCCTTTTATTTATTTTCAAGATCTGAGGGAAACTTTATCTGAGCGTTCTGAAACAAGTAGTAACATTTAAGAAACGTTTCAGAAAAAAACATAAATAATGTGCTAACGTTTTGAGAACATTACTAAAGACCATATATGTCTGAATGAATTTTCAATTAATGACGAGGGAAGACATTTTGCTGAGAGAACTTAGCCATAACATTAGGATAGTTACAGCACTAAATTCAGCCAAAAATTAAAATTAACATAAGAGGTAGAGTAATTAAGATGCCTACTTTTTTTTAAATCATTTAAAAAAAGCTCCCTACATGGACAGCTAACTAGATTTTGGAACACAGCAATAGTCATCTTGAACTCTGCAGAAGCAAATCAGCCAAGTTAGTCATCAGTTACATCAACATGCCAAGTATTCACTGCTATACAAAATATTATAACAACACAATTGTAGTACTGTATTTGTGTTTATGTATGCACAAGTACCTTGAAAGAGCTGTGCACAAGCGTCTCGTCCAGGTCAATAACAACACAGTTCTTGCCGTAATCATTAATGCTGACCTCAGGCAAGAGGTATTTGGCTGGAGGCTGGAGGAAACAAGGCACAGATGAATACAAGCAGGAGAGGGGAGCAAACAAGCAGTTCAACAGAGGATAAAGATGCATGCTTATCATATCAGCCAGACATTCTGAGTTCTAATCAAAAGCTACGGTCTCTCCTTCAATGGGACACAACATGCACTGGAGATTCCTCTGTTGCTGTTCAATACGAATCCCATATGATGTACTTGGAAAGGGTGCTTTTGGATAACCTTTAAACAACGATCGTAGCTCTGTGTTAAAGTGACTGGATCGGCTTCACTGCCAAGTCATGCTGCCTAAGCACAAGCCGTCACTATAGATGGTCTGCCAGTAACTGGAAAGAGATGTCCTTTACTAAATCTGACCTGATGGAGGCAGATGGACTTGCCTAAGAGGCAAAACATACTCACACACATATCCGATGATGCAAGTAAAGTCATATACAGCACATGCCTGCATGCTTGCAATATATGTACATTCATGACAGTAATTTTCTTTACATTTGCATTTCAGAATGAGTACGGAAGAAAGGCCATGGAAGTCATAGATGATTTATCTGTGCCAACATGAATTGGGAGTCTGGTGATATTACAACCACATCAGATTTGATATTACATCATCACATCAGACACAACTATTACCAATTATAAATCACATTAAAGTTGAATATTCATATAACTTATAATTACTCCTGTATGTTCAAGTTATACACTCACCTAAAGGATTAGGAACACCTGTTCAGTTTCTCATTAATGCAATTATTTAATCAGCCATTCACATGGCAGTTGCTTCACTGCATTTAGAAGTGTGTTCCTGGTCAAGACAATCTCCTGAACTCCAAACTAACTTTCAGAATGGGAAAGAAAGGTGATTTAAGCAATTTTGAGCATGGCATGGTTGTTGATGCCAGACGGGCCGGTCTGAGTATTTCACAATCTGCTCAGTTACTGGGATTTTCACGCACAAGGGAAAAAAAGGGAAAAACATCCAGTATGCGGCAGTCCTGTGGGCGAAAATGCCTTGTTGATGCTAGAGGTCAGAGGAGAATGGGCTGAATGATTCAAGCTGATAGAAGAGCAACTTTAACTGAAATAACCACTCATTACAACCGACGTATACAGCAAAGCATTTGTGAAGCTACAAGACGCACAACCTTGAGGTGGATGGGCTACAACAGCAGAAGACCCCACCGGGTACCACTCATCTCCGCTACAAATAGGAAAAAGAGGCTACAATTTGCACGAGCTCGCCAAAATTGTACAGTTGAAGACTGGAAAAATGTTGCCTGGTCTGATGAGTGTCGATTTCGGTTGAGACATTCAGATGGTAGAGTCCGAATTTGGCGTAAACAGAATGAGAACATGGATCCTTCATGCCTTGTTACCACTGTGCAGGCTGGTGGTGGTGGTGTAATGGTGTGGGGGATGTTTTCTTGGCACACTTTAGGCTCCTTAGTGCCAATTGTGCATCATTTAAATGCCACGGCCTCCCTGAGCATTGTTTCTGACCATGTCCATCCCTTTATGATCCCTTTACAGCAGGATAATGCACCACGTCACAAAGCTCGAATCATTTCAAATTGTTTTCTTGAACATGACAACGAGTTCACTGTACTAAAATGGCCCCCACAGTCACCAGATCTCAACCCAATAGAGCATCTTTGGGATGTGGTGGAACGGGAGCTTCGTGCCCTGGATGTGCATCCCACAAATCTCCAACTGCAAGATGCTATCCTATCAATATGGGCCAACATTTCTAAAGAATGTTTTCAGCACCTTGTTGAATCAATGGAACGTAGAATTATGGCAGCTCTGAAGGCAAAAGGGGGTCAAACACAGTATTAATATGGTGTTCCTAATAATCCTTTAGGTGAGTGTAAATGTGACATGACAATATGGAATAAAAATATAGCCTATGCAGTGAATCTCAGTGTAGGACCTGAACATTAGTGCAAGTGCTAGAAAATGGATGCCAAATTCAGCACTGTCGAAACATATTGCCAAAACGTTTTCATAATTTATCATGGTCTCATTGACTTAAAGGAGAAGAATGCTTATTTCTGTATTAAAATGTATAGTTTGAAAATTAGATTTTTTCAAAGATTACATTTAGCAACCTTGTTAATAATTAGTGTTTAAACATTACATTTAAGTGAGCAAAAGTAAATTAAAAAGAAAAAAAGAGGGGAAATTAAAGCAATATCGACCAATACAGATACATTTAATTTACAATTTAGTTTTTGGGGTTTTTGCTATCATTGAGGAAACCATTCGGTCCCCACATGGATACACAAACAAGACAACACACACGGTCAAATTTATGCATGTCCCACGAGTACATGCAATTACATCATTACAGTAACTCTGTAACTAATGCTGTAACCATAATTGTAGCCTCATGCTTTCAATTAATCCTAGCATTCATTTAATGGCTTTTCAAATGCTTTTCAATTTATCACTTGTTAGCTCTATTATTATTTGTTTGCTTTGAGTGGAAAACGACTGTTTCTCTAAATTCACAACTTAACCTTTGCTCCAATCCAGCCACTTTCAAAATGCATTAGAGAGGATATTGAAAGTTTGACATCATGCAGTTGGAAATGTGAGTCATTACTGTCAGCTAGTCAGAGCAGGAGGATCTGAACGCAGGCAGTGAGACATTCCCAGCTGTCATCTTAGAAAACACCCGAAGTTTGATTACAATTACTGTGAGAATTAAAACTCCTGCCAGCATTTTCTCAGCGTGGATGGTGGGTTTTTGCTGAGCAGGCAGAGGTATGTGGAGTGTATGTCAGAATTTGGGTCTCCCCTATCTCAGGCCCAGCATGAAGGCCTGGCTCAGATCAGCAAACCTCTCCGCACGCTCTTCCTCTAGCAGGTGCAGTGTGGGATGGATTTGACTTTCTGAGACTGCTGTTGTCCTCGAGCTCAGCTAATTGCTATCAACAATATTATGACAGTCAAAAAACAACTTGAAATGGCATTTGAAATGCACTTAAGGGGATTTATACACCCAAAATGAAAAGTCTGTCATCATTTACTCGCCCTCATATCCATCCCCAAAAGTATGACTCTTCTATAGAAAACAAAGGAAGATATTAAATTATTAAATATATTTTTTGTCCGTACAATGAAAGTCAATTGGGTCTGATCACTGTTGAATACGATTTTACTGACTTTCACTGTACAGAAGAACAATTATTCTTTTGTCTTCCACAGAAGAAAGAAGAGGTTTAGAATGACAAAAGTAAATGACAAGGACAACATGTTCCTTTTAGTTGAACTATCCCTTTAAAATTTACAAAGTCTGAATTTTGAGTGAAATAGAATAGAAAAAAATGTTTGTGGATTTGGTTTGACACGTTAAGTTATAATATTTTGATATTAATGGTTAATATTTTTCTCACGTGCTGCTTTTTTGTGTAAGCAGAAAAACCCTATCAAAGGCAGTTATTATATTGTGATGAAAAAATGCACTGATGCACTGCAGGAATACACCGGTCATTGCAAAATGAATTGCTGTGGACTATAGACCAGAAATGTATTTTAATAATATTCATGTAATTAATTCAATTAAAATGTTTGATAAATTGACAGCCCATGTTTTAAATCCTTCTGTCATTTATGCACAATATTTATCTGTTTTCCAAGACACTGATTTTTAGTTTTATGCAATCTAGTAAAAGAGCTAAACACACCCTAGAAAAACAAAGCCAGGCAGGTTTTTCTCAATAGAGAAAATATATGCATAAGCATGCAGGCAAAAATAAATTAATAATAATAATTAAAAACAAAACAAAAAAGATAAAGATAATACATACACTGGGAATAGGGATGACCTGGACCTGATCACACTGAGAAACAAAACCAGACAAAGAGAAAACAAAACAGGAAGACAAAACAGGCGAAAGAGATTTATCACACACACACACAAAAAAGAAGCACAACAAACAACACCATAAAAGCAAACAACGCAACAGAGATTACAGAGAGTTGTACATTGACACACACACAGACATGCTGACAAAGATCATATCCTTCACATCCATTCAGTGTAATCTTTCCAGAATTCTCACTGTGAGGGCAGGAAAACACATGGGTTTCATTTAAAGTGAAAACAGGGCAACATACAAAAAATGGCAGGACATTCCTCTGTCATTTACAAGCAAACCTTCGCAGTAACACAATCTGATTCAGATCCATTTATAGCTGCCTGTACCTGCTTTGGCAGCACACATGAGTGTTTGTGGAGCGCTGTGGCTTAAAGTTTCACCACGGATAGTGAGGTCATTTCACACGGTACACTGCCCAGCGTTTGTCTCTGTGTGTGTGTGTGTGTGTGTTGGGATATGTGCAAGAGACAGAAATAAAAAGAAGAAGAAAAAAGTGAGGTGTAAATTCACTTAAAAATCGCACAAGACACTAAACAATGGGTGGAAATAATGCTGCACCACAAGTATTTGAAAGTGTACAAGGTCGTTTTTTGGGATTGTTGCACCAGTCTACTTGGTGAACAAAAAAACTCAGATATTAGGGGAATAAAGTTAGTAGTATTCAGCTGGTCATGTGATCTCAACATGGCGACCCCCATGAGTAAAATAAAATGGCTTTTATGAGGCTACTGATGGAGTGTGCTTATGCAAAATAAAAGAAAATAAAGAAAAAAATAGAATGGCCCCTTTATAATAAAAGAACAGTCACACAGGGATAAAGTGTCATATTTGCACCATCCATGCTTTATTTCTCAAAAGCCGCTCTTTTATACAGATTAATTGGAGTTCTTGGTTTCCTTCAAGAATTGATTGTCAAACAAATAGAAATTTGTTTTTATTTCACCAACACAAATCAAATATATATATTTTTTCAGCAATCAGCTTTTGCATTTGATGAGACTACTGATTGCAGACTTCAGTATTTTGGCTAGTCTTTATCTTTAGCAAAAGTCTCAATTTGCTCTAAATTTACAAAACTTAGTTTGCTCACAACTAAGACATTAAAATAACTGAGATATTAAACGAGCACAAACAACGTGCAAATAAAGAACATTATCAACATGTCCAATGCATTCTCAGTGTATTCTCCCTGAAGAGTCCATAGCAAATGGAAGAAGGAGAGAAAGAAAAAGAAAAAAAGGGAAGAAACAAAACTGGGCAGCGAGTAATCAATCACACAAGACACACACTTTATTGGAATTAAAGAACCAGTTCAGGAATGTGTGTGTGTGTGTGCGAGAGTGAGAGCATGTGTGTATGTGTGTGTGTGGAAACTGAAGAATTTGTGTGTGGAGAAGCAGGCCCATCATTTCTAGAACTGGATGGTAAACATCACGGCGGGTTCACGGAGTTCGGAACAGCTGGAAAACTTTGTGGTATGGACACGGGAAGAGCGTGCACAGAGCTTACATTCGGGGCGCAGCTCACAAACAAGAAAAAAACTCTGCTAAACTAAGTTTGCTAATAAACAGACGTTATTCTGAACTGACACAACATTAGCAATTCAAACGCAGTAAGCTAAAGTGTCCATTTTAAGCATCCAGTGCCGAAGATTTTCACTCCATTAAAAGTGCCGTTGGAGAAATAAATGAGAGCTCACCTTTGGAGGGCTGCTGTTCTCCTCGGCAGGTGGAGGGAGGGAGCAGGTCTTGTTGTTGGTGGCTGGTGGTTCCGCATTATAGTCCCGGAAACAGCAGAAGAAGGGACTAAAGATACTTCTGTTCCTGTGTTTCTTTAAACTGCTGTTGGACTGGGAGACTGTGACAGAGAAGAACACACACCACACATTGGTCACTGCAATGTACAAACTGTTCAAAACATCTGGGGCTTTACCTTCCCTGCCCTGTAACTTAAAACCCGCCGGCCTCGCATACAGCGCACGTTCACGAAGGAGGTCGTAACGAGTGAAAAAAACAACGGTCCGTTGGAGTCTTGTTGCTTATTGGTTACTGTGACCGAACAAGTGTGCAAACAGTTCCTTTTATGTATTATGGTACACAGAATGCGTCTCCACGGGCGACTCGGTCACCTTTGCCCCCTGCACTTGCAAGACTGCTGTTCTGCGATCGCATTCCATGCATATAACTGCACGTCATCGTACACAGCAATACATGTCAAGTACACTTACACAACCCGCATTAAAAACTCCTTATTTGGCCAAAAATATAAATCGGATATTGCATGAGTTGGTCTAAAACTCTTAGGAAATCTTTTTCCAGTGTAACATCAAGTGAATACAAATGTAATTTGGTATGCAACGTAACATATGTAAGAAAAGGGTAAAAAAAAAACTGTTTGCACCATTCTAAAACAAAGGGAGAACTTTTCAAAACCAAATCAAAGCAAAACTAAAAAAAGAAAAAAGAAAAGTCATGTCCTCTATTGTAAAAGAACAGTTTGCACCATCACAAGATAAAGGGAAAACCTTTCAAAACCCCAAATAAGCTAAACTAAACTAAAGCTTTCCTTTTGAAGTAACTCATTTGTCCATCTCACAATAACATTCTGGCTATGCCCACGCATTTACTACACAAACAGCACTATGAAAATTATTTGTAATATTTCCAAAGTCACTTGGTTGCACTTCAGTTGACTTGCTGGCTAATAAGCAGAGAAAAAGACTAGATGAAAAAAAACCTGCTCTCTTTGTGTTACTGAAAGAACATGTCGCCCTTGACAGCAGCGGAAATATGGCAGAGCAAAATAGCATTAGGAAAACGTGTATTCTTTATTTTTCCTTTTAAACTGAGTAACAATAGGTTCAATCACTAATGATTGAGATGTCTGTCTACATGCGTCTTTCTAGTCACACTGCTATCTTGTGACCTGCCGCGTGTTAGATTGGCACGGTAAAGATTGGGTTTCACGTTATCCAGGTCATTGGTGAGGGCCAAGTGCTCCCGTTGTTGCAGTAATGTCTGTTGTTACTTCACCTTAAAGTGGTAGCAATCAACCAATTATACACTTTCATTAAATCAGGAATTAGTACGGAGTAGTACATTTTTTTGAAGGAAGACTTGGATTTTGATTTTCAGAGTTGAACCTATTATTTGTTCATTTAAGCTGGGTTAAATTGCATAATTTCTTAAATATGCATTTAAAGACTGTGAAATCAAAATCGTGAGTCTCGGACCTTTTGTGCCACTGCTGGTCTTGGCCAGGTACAGTATGTCTTGTTCAAAAGCTTTTAAATCTCAGCGTGTCTAACCTCCTTACATAAAGGTTAAACAAAAATAAAACCCATGAGCCAATCGGGTCTCAATCTCATAATGGAAGAGGCATTAGGGTAATAGCTAACAGTCTCTGTCTGATTACTGCTATTGGAAAACACATAAGGTCACAGAGAGCATCAGACCATGAGGAAATCTGCTTCCTGTGTCCCGGTACAACTTGATGATTTTGACAATAAGTCAGTCCAGCCCAAGTACATTAGTATTTATGACGATCCCCAAACAACAAGCTTTGGAAGGAGCCGTTATTAACCACCTGTATGATACTATAAATACTATTCAAAAATACAAATAAAATAAAATAATAATTGAAACTAAATTCCACATGTTGACTACATGTGCAGGAGATACCGTATTTTCCCGCATATAACCCGCAAACGCAGATAATCTGCAGCCTCATTAAGCCTGCGGGTTTGGGGTTTTGTGTAAAAAAATCGTTGGCATAACCTGCACCCATAGATTTATGAACTTTTTTTGTGTAAGTTCATTTCGAATTTCGAATGTTGCTCGCATGACGTCTATGATCCATAACTGTTCAGGCTCGGTACACGGTGCTTGTGCGCAAAATTCACACAATAAGAAAACAAACACAAGTCAGAATCAGAACAAAAAGAAAAAGCAGTCTCTCCCGCTGTGCAGCAGCACGTCCCTTAAGAAGCGTTTCTACAGGTGTTGATCATCGGATGAGATGAGAAGAGCCCGCCCTCATGGCAGCACAGCCAATCACGTCTTCTTGCATGATTGACAGGTCAGACAGCCTATCAGCACCAGCTGTCAGAGTGATTGAACAAGGGCCAGAGACAACAACCCTCGCAAGAAAGAAAAACAGAAAGAAAATACCACAAAAAAACCCTAACGTCCTTAGGAACGTAACAAATATATTGAAATATTATTACGTGTAAAAAATTTGTGGTATAGCACGCACCCTTATATAACCCGCACCCCCCCCCCCCTCCCCCCCCTTGTGGGGATTGTAAAATCTGGTCCCGCGGGTTATAAGCGGGAAAATACGGTAATAAAAAAAGCCTAATATGAGTATAAACAGCAAGAGAATAGAAATTTGAGTTATAAAACTGAATTCTCGCAGATATTTTTTCCTTGTAAAATTGATGTGAAATCACTGATTATTAATTGTAGACTATCTTAGCCCAATTCGCAAAAATTAGAGATATTGTTGAGACAACTGTCGACACGTTTAAAATGATTGCTGTCACACAATTTTTGCACCATTCCCAAATAATAATAAAAATAAAACAAAGTGCCTTTTTTAATATCATTTTTTAATGAAACGTCTATTTTATTCTGTATTTTGTAGATAAATAAAAGAACAGTCACACAAGGAGTTTCTATAAACAGATCGCAATGTACTTGTGCGAAACTAATTTGAGCGATTGGGTGGGCGTCACCAAAGACACTCTAAAGACAGAAGCAGAAGCACTAGACCCTCTGATTTTCTATCCAACTATAATTACCTGTCAGTTGACAAGCTGGGCTCTGAGGCATAACGAGACATGAGCGAGCCGAAAGACCTTCCACACAGAAAAGCTACTCAGAGGGCGATTTAATACTGTATTTTAAAACATAATTGCACTCTTGAACAAAGTTCTCAAGCTTATTATAAGGAGTAACTAAGTCTACTGAGGATACACAATCTGTCATAACACATGGTATGGTCCAACCTCTGTGCTCACATTCCCAAAACACTGTTCCTGTGCGATCCCTCCCTCCCAGGCCTCCATTTTGAGACTATTTCCCGCCTTGATCGTCTGCCCTGAACGGCGGTCTAATAATATGCAGGCGGGAAGGACACCAGAGGGAGAGATGGAGGGAGGGAGAATGCAGGAGATGGGCGAGTGTAATGAAGCCTGTACCCTGTACCAGCCTTCTGAACAACCATCCGTCCAACACAAACAGGGTTTTCTCCACATGCACACATACAAACATACCCATCTAAAAACATATTCTCTGGCTGACCACAGGAATGTGGCTGGAGTCAGTTTGCATGGCAGTGCAGTCTCTGCTACAGAGTGAAATGCTTTGTGTTCAATTCAAATTCAAATGCAATCATTTGTTTAAAGTAAAGTAGAGATTAGTTTTGCGCGATTAATCGGAATATACCGGAATCGTAATATGGCTTAGCGTGATTATAAAATCGCAAAGGCTGTGGTTTAATTAAATGATTCAGAGTGAAGCTGTAAACAATCAGCTCTTGATCCGTTGTTCGCAGCATCTCAGTGGCTTGGTTGCATCTGCATAAAATATATATATATTTTTTTTTTATTAAATTATTATTATTGAATGTATTTATTTTGTGTATTTATTGTCTCTTTCTACCAGGGTTTTATAGAACTTAAACCCCCCAAAATACATTTTCTTTACTAATAAAATGTATTACTGCTAGTTGCCAAGGCTACATCTATTATTTTCATTTGGTTTAAATTGATATTCTAAAATAAGTAAAACTGAGATTATAAATAATAAAAACTATAGATATATTAAAAAAACACAAATAAAATTACTAAAACTCTATAAGTAGAAAGAAACTGTAAACAAAATTCATTTAACATATGAATAAAACCTATAATGGTATCTCTATGATAATTAAATAACACTGCTTTCTACATATAGAGTATTATTTTCAAATGAAAGTAGACATATTCTACTGTCATGTGGCAAATTTGTTTCTTTATTCATTATTTTAAATTATTATTGTTAATATTATTTAGCATTTTTCATCAACAGGCTGTTTTTTTTTTTATAAGACTTCTATATATAAATGATCTTTTATTATTAACCGTTATGATTTAACAAGCATTTGGGAACGCATCATGTGCCAACTATCCTGAGAAGAGCTTATAATTTTGAGTATTAACAAAAGAGAAGCATTAAGGGCCTGATTGTTAAACATTTGAAAATTAAGAAATTAAGAGAGCCATAAATATTAGAACTGTCATTTTACAGTTGCACTTTAAAATAAAAATATTATTATTATATACTGAATGTTCAGATTTTTCTGTGAAATGTTAATAATATGTCTTGTTTTGTTTAATATTTTTATTTATTAGCAATAATATATATATATTTTAAAGTAATAGTAGTTTATTATAGTCATATTAAAGGTTTTGGGCCACAAACCTAGAGCCTTTTTTGGGTTGCGTTTTAAAACACAATTAGTGTTAATCAGAAAAATTGCAATTAGCTTTTTCTCCAAATTATGCAATCACTCCAAAAAGAAATTCAGGGGACCAATTATTGTGTCTTCTTTAGCTCAAACTGAGGAATATACATGCAATTATGCCAAAGTATCCTCGTAAACACAGCTGTTTATGTCTTAAGTGAACGTTAACAGTTGAGAAAGAAAAGTCATGTGTAAATGTATATTGGATCTGTGCATTAAGTCTTAAAGTGACAGCAGACTAATAAACCTGCTGTCATTTGTTTCCTTACAGTTAAACAAAGAACAAAAAACAAAGAAAATTACTCAATGATCTTGACTGAATAACTTGTAAAATTAATAAGGATTCATACATGTATAAAATAAATCTATGCAGTGTTATTTTACATTTGATTTCAATGTTGCATTTATTTGTGCTATAACTAATTTGTTTATTTGTTTTTATTGTATTACTGTTTACTTGTCTTCTGTGATTTTTTTTACATTTACATTTAAGCATTTGGCAGACGTTTTTTTATGCAAAGCGGATTACATTGTATTCAAGGAACACATTGAAATTCTAATCAGTTCTTGCTTTCCCTGGGAATCGAACCCATGACCTTGGGGTTGCAAGCGCCACACTCTACTGTTTGAGCTACAGTCTAGTTTATTAGTGGATTGTTCGTGCTGCTGAATTTTGTTCATGGTGTTCAGCATATTTTGCAAAAAGACAGAATAAATATGTTTGATATCTAAATGCTCGACTTTTTATTTTTTACATATTGGAACCAAACTGGGAATCAATAAGAATCGCTATAATTCAATCGATACCCAAACCTATCTACCACAGCAGACAAGTCTACAAGTCTACCAAGTCTACAAGGGCCTGACAGTCCTAAAATGCAGATGTTTAATTGACAACAATCTTTTCTGGTAAATCACAATGCAACAAGAGTTCAAAACAAGAGTAACAGAGACATATTCATACTGAAGTTTACAGGTTAGATAATGGAACTCTGTTTTGTATTTTTCATCATGTGCAGACCATTCCCACAGTCTGCAAGTGAGGTAATCCGATGCAGAGCAGTCACATGGGTGGGCACGGTCTCTTTGCTCTCACAGCCGGAAAAGGAACGCAGAGGAAATTCTTGACATTCCTGACAGGAAGAGATAATAACCCTCTGACCCAAAGCGTGGAAAGCTGCCCATCTGCAAACAACACAGACCCCCAGCTTCATTACAGGGGATCAGAAACTGACTGTGGTCAGTGTGTTTGTGAGGGGAAAGAAAGGAAATGGGGGAAAGGTTAAATAAGAGAGGGATACAGATACAGAGAGAAGCAAGGGCCGGGTTAAGCATTAAACGGTCGCTCAGTTGTTGCTTTAATAATCGGTCAGTGCGCTGTGGGCAAACAAAATAAACAAGGCTCATAAACAACAAATTCAAAAATCTTTAATCTGTCTTGTTCTGAAAGCTGATCTGAAAGCAAAAAATGAGACGGAGATTAACTGTTTATATCCTCTGCACTGTATTATCTTACTCGAACAATTTGTGTTTTCTTAGTGAAGCCAATTGCTGAAGTATTCCCTCAGGCTGGTTTCTTACCAAATCAGCCAGATGAGTAGTGAAGATCCATGTCTTACATCTTGGCTTTTTAAATGTTTGCGTATTCGGTGTGCTGTTCACATTGTCGGTCTCGAGTCTGTTATAGGATGATGTAAACCAGAGGACATCACAGAGCTGAGTCGACTGATGAAGACATAAATGACTGCTGATAGATCAGTGAACTATTCCATATCTACAAGGATGCTGTTCATGTCCTAATCTCCTAATCCATACTATCATTTAACTTGAAAATAATTAAACTGTCTTTTGAGTCTTTTGACTGAATAATTAAAACAATTGATTGTACTAGTCAGGCTGTTTTTCTGTGCAGTCAACAAAGACATATATACATGTATATGTGTGTGCGTGCATGCGTGTACATACAATATATTTATATGAATGTATATATGAAAAGCATTTTTGCATTTTCAAATGTCTTTACATATATAATATATCTATTCTTACACACACACACACATATATACATATACTGTGTATATATATATATATATATATATATATATACAGTATATACATATATATATCCTTCCTTTTCCTTTTTCCTGCATGTGCGTGTGTGTGTGTGTGTGTGTGTGTGTGTGTGTGTAGAATAGAATATAAGACAAAAAGAACATGTAGATAACTTCAGATATTTTGATTTTAATTTAAAAAAAGTTTATTTTTCTCTACTTATTAATTTAGTGATCAAATTTTTTTTTTAAATCAATAGAGAAAAACTTAATTCAAGGTATATTTTTCTAAAATAAATGTAAAAATTGTTTAAAAAACTGGAAGAAATAAAATAAAAACGTCTCAGGTTACGTATGTAACCATAGTTCCCTGAGAGGGAACGAGACGCTGCGTCTTTCGATCGCTTTGGGGAATACTTGGACAATGCCTCGCGAAGCACAATATGTAAACTTCCGTCGACCGAGTGTGAGTGACGGTCGCAGGTCGGTGACGTCACGAACCAGGTCATAAAGGGGCGACAGAACCCAGAGGCAGTAGCTTAGAGGTGTCTGAGCAAGCCCGGAAGGCGCAAGGAGCTGAGGCCAAAGACGCAGCGTCTCGTTCCCTCTCAGGGAACTATGGTTACATACGTAACCTGAGACGTTCCCTTTCAAGGGAACTCGCGCTGCGTCTTTCGATCGCTTTGGGGAACGATATACCAACGCCACCTCAGTGACGAAGGCCGACGAGTGTCTCGTAGCTCACTACGAGAGGACCCGTGTTCCCGGAGCGGAGTTGAGGTCAAGCTGGTAAAACCTAGAAAGGTATGCGGGGGAAGACCACCCCGCCGCATCACAAACATCAGATAAAAGACACACTTGATATAAGGGCCTTAGAGGCAGCCTCGCTCCTAGAGGAGTGGGCACGGACCCTTAGAGGCGAAGGGGATCCGGCCGCCTCGTAAGCCAGGGTGATAGCCTCAACTATCCACCTGCTTAAAGTAGGTTTGGATGCTGGGGCCCCACTAGGGGTCCCAAAGCAAACAAACACCTGGTCTGACTTACGCCAAGGGCAGACCTGTGGACATAAGTGTCCAGTGCTCACACTGGACAGACCTTGTTTTTAAATTCCTGGTCCTGGTCACCAAAAGGGGGGAAGGCAGAAGGCCTGCAGTACAATAGACCTGACCACATGAGTGGGCACTTTGAGCATGTAGCCTGGTCTGGGATGAAGGAAGGCTTTCACCATCCCAGGCGCAAACTCAAGGCAAGAGGGAGCTACAGAGAGCACCTGTAGATCCCCAACTCTTTTTAGCGATGTTATAGCTAATAAGAATAATGTCTTTAAAGTGAGGAACTTTAGGGGAACCTCATCCAAAGGTTCAAAGGTGCCTGGGACAACCCCTGGAGTACCAGGGATAAGTCCCAGGTAGGAACCTTGGTCTGTACTGCAAGCCTCAGCCTAATAGTACCACGGAGGAAGCGTGTGACGAGGGGGTCCCTGCCAATGGACATGCCACCCAGAGGTACGTGGTAAGCAGCCACGTAGACCTTCAGGGTGGACGGGGACAGCCCTGCAGTGAATTTATCCTGCAGGAACTCCAGCACTTTGCCAACGTGACAGGTAACTGGGTTCACCTGCTTTTCGCTACACCAAGAAGTGAAGAGTCTCCACTTCAGGGCATACAGCTTCCTCGTGGAGGGAGCTCTGGAGTGGAGGATGGTCTCAACAACCTCAGTTGACAGACCAGACTCTATGAGCTGGGCCTCCTCAGAGGCCAAGCCCACAGTTTCCACAGTTCTGGGCAGGGGAGACGCATCAAGCCCGCTGCCTGGGACAGAAAATCCTCCCTGGGATCTCCCGGGGGGCTCAGTCCAGAAGGGACACAAGATCCGCAAAACACACTCTGCCCGGACAACATGGAGCAAATAGTGTGAGACGGACCTTGTCTCGACGAACTCTCTCCAGAACTCCCAGGAGCAGAGCAATCGGGGAAAAGGCGTACAGACATAGCCTCGGCCATGTCTGAACCATGGCACCCGGCCCGAGCAGGGCTGGGTGCAAGAGTGAAAACCACAGAGGGCAATGAGTCGATTCCTCGGACGCGAACAGGTCTAATTGTGCTCGGCCGAATCTCAACCAAATCTGCTCCACCACCTAGGGGTGGAGCCTCCAAACCCCGGGCCTCGGCCCCTGCCTCGACAGGACGTCTGCTCCCACATTCTAGGTCCTAGGGATGTGAACTGCCCGTAGATGGAGCAGTCTCCCTTAGGACCAAAGGAGGATCTGCCGCGCCAGTTTTATAATGGTCGCGAGCATAAACCTCCCTGATGATTTATATAGGAGACCACAGTGGTGCCATCGGTCTGAGCAACCACATGATGGCCCCTAAGGTCTGGGAGGATCGCCTAAAGCGCCCTCCAAGCAACCATCATCTCTAGCAGGATTATGTGCCAGGATAACTGGTGCTCATGACCTTCGGTGGAGCGGTCTCTCAAGGCCGCTCCCCAGCCCGTAAGGGACGCATCCGACGATAGCATTGCGCGTCGACAAGGAGCTCCCAATACAGGTACTCATGACCTTGGGCGGCGCAGTCTCTCAAGACTGCTCCCCAGCCCGTAAGAGATACATCCGTCGATAGCAATACGCGTCGACAAGGAGCTCTCAATACGGGTCCATGAGACAGAAACCAGGATTCCTTCCACACATCTAAGGCACGTAAGCCTCGCCGCGTGACCTTGATGGTGCGGAAAGGGTTGCCCCTCGGGGAAAACCCTCTGGTTCTGAGCCACCACTGTAACGACCTCGTACAGCAGCCCGAGCGGGGTAACGCAGGAAGCTGCTGTCTGAGAACCAGCACTCGTTGGAAGTGCTTTACAGTGAGTGGCTGGCCTAGTTAAACTCTTTGACGGCTAACAGGACGGAAACGATGCGCACGGGGAAAAACCGTGCAGACATCATAACCGAAACCCAACAACGCCGAGGAAGGTGGTCCTCTGGAGAGGAGAGAGCACACTCTTCTTTGCGTTTAGCCTCAACCCCAACACATTAAAGAGCGCGGGAACAACATCTCAATGTTGAACCTCTAGCTGTAGCGACTTGGTAGAAAAACCAGTCGTCAGTATAATCGAGAACTCTGATTCATTAGAGGTGCAGCGGGGTTAGCGCTGCAACCATGCATATGATGAACGTGCGAGGTGAAAGAGCTAGGCCAAATGGAAGCACTCGATATTGGTAAGCCTTCCCCCCAAAGGCGAACCTGACGTACTTCCTGTGTTGTGGAAGGATGGAATGAAAATATGCGCCCTTCAGGTCGATTTGACAGACCAGTCCTCGGACCTGATCTGTCACGATCTAGTTCAAAGTCAAAATTGATGACGTGATTTAGAAGGCGCAAATTTAGGATGGGCCGCAATCCTCCATCCCTCTTGGGAACGATGAAGTAATGACTGTAAGCCTGACTTTCTGTCCGAGGGGGGTACATATTTTATGGCCCCTTGCCTCAACAGAGTGTCTACTTCCTGTTCCGTGACCAGAGCCTGCTCAGGGTCCACCACGGTGGGTAGAACCCTGCTAAAAGAAAATAATATGTATATATATATATATATATATATTGCAGGACCCAATGAGAAACTTCTGGTAGGCATGAGATGCGACCAGAAATTCTAATGAGGGAACCAGCCTCTCAAGGCTGGCCTCTGGTGCTTGAGTGGCAGACGCTCCAGGGCCCGGTTTTCAGGGGTACGCCTGGAGTGAATGCTCTAGGACCCTCCTTGGAGGGGGCGATCTCCTCAGAGCAACCAGACTCACGGGTGGCAGCTGAGGAGGGACGCCTGTGCGAGTCCTGGCACCGTAGCGCCAGGACCTCTTTGATGTAGCCTCTTTTGATGTTCTTGGCGAGGATGACGGTCCTCAGATCCGTCCTCTTGCCAGAGGGTTGAGGCTGGGAGTGCTCACAGCCCCTAATTTCAGAGCAACGAGGCAGCAGCACACTGAACGCCACCTGCTGCTAGCAGCCTCCTAGAACTTATCGACGACCGTCTCAACTGTGTCGCCGAAAAAGCCCAGAAGACGAGAGAGGGGCGTCCAGTAGGAACTTATTTCCTTATCTTTAAAGGTTTGAGCCGCAGATGCCTCATTTATAAATATAATATATATATATATATATATTTATATACACACATATAAGGATAGATTTATATAATGAAATATATATATGTATGCTCTCATCGAGGTCCCCCAATAACCCTGTTTACATTTCACTGACAGCTGTATATTGTATGTAACTGTATGTGAAAATAAAATTCTTGAATCTTATATGCTCGACTGCCCAGGAGAGTAGAAATAATTCTCACGGGTTTATAGAGCAGTGTAGGGTTTTTTTTTTTTTTTTTTGCATCAATACTGATTGAGAGAGGTAGCTCGCAAGCGCCTCCTCAGTCTCAGGATCGATCATTTTATATATCACGGGGGGTGACTCGCGCTAACAGGACGCGTTCATCTAATTATTTATTTTCTTAGGAGGAACGCTTCTTTGCCGGCAATAAATAGTCAACATGGCGCGAGTCACTTCCTCGAAAAACTCCTCATACTGGAGAGAAAAGTGGCGAATATTCTCTCATCATTAAATGCTGACAATGTCAAAACTCCTCAGAGATAGATCATTGCAGTGTCTGTGCTATATGTAACAGCCCTCGGGCTGCACGGGCACTGGATCTGCCGGGAAAGGGCTGAGATAGAGCAGGGCTCGTCTCACACCCCGCCGTCTGATCCATTCGCGAATCCCAGGACCCATATCACCGCATATCCTTGACTACAGCGGGACTTGAGCCCTGGGCAGCGCGAGCCGAGCCTGGACGGACTCAGTGTCAAAGACCGCCAGGCGGGAGCGGAGCATCTGTATGCATGCTCTGCTCCCACGCACACACATAGTAAGTGCGCGTTCCCACCCGAAATGTAGTGAAGGCAGGAATACGCGCACTACACAGATGTTTGATTCGCCATTTGGAATTTGGAGAGCCCTTTTCTTTTAAACTAGTCTAGGGAACTCAAACAACCAGCGCGACAACACAACACACTCTCACACTTGTGCTTGCGAAGACAAAACAAGCTACTGCCTCTGGGTTCTGTCGCCCCTTTATGACCTGGTTCGTGACGTCACCGACCTGCGACCGTCACTCACACTCGGTCGACGGAAGTTTACATATTGTGCTTCGCGAGGCATTGTCCAAGTATTCCCCAAAGCGATCGAAAGACGCAGCGCGAGTTCCCTTGAAAGGGAACAGATATTTTGGTATTTATATAAACTCCACGCTTAGCTAAAATACATTTTATTTTACCATGATACTGTAAGCTTAACTTCAGGGTAAAAAGCAGTGCAGGAGACACTGCTGTACAGTATGTGTTAGTTGTTTTGATAAGGAAACAATTGCCGCCTCTTACTGTGATGTCAAGTAAGCACTTGAAGCTTCTCCTGGGCCTTACCAATGATTAGTATCAAAGTACTTGTCGTTTTGCTTTGGAGATAACTAGCATTTATGTTTGATGGCTTTGTGAGAGTAAAGAGGATTGTTGCATGCATGCATGCGTGACAAACCGACTCAAAGACACCTTGAGACAGCCAGTTCCTTATTCTGAATCTCAGGCTGGACCTGATGTTCCTTAAAGTACAAATATTTGAGGTAAGACTTGAGAACTGCAACTCAATGTTTGGCTCCACTGTCTTAAACAATGTTTTAAGAAGAACACCAAGTGAAAGGACTAAAAGAAGAATGATCTGTTAGGAGGCTATTCATTACAATGCATTGAGTGAGACAAGGAAAGAGAAATGCCTAAAGTCTGACTATAATGCTAAGGAGGCACATTTAGTTGCAACTGTCTTTTATGTGAAAACATTAAAACAAAAAAAATAAGTGTTGGCAGATAAATGTTTACAATGGAAGTCTATTGTGGCGACCAGGGCGTAGCCGAGAGCTGTAGAAAAAGAGTTAGGCCATGTGTCGAGTGCCATAGAGAAGCTCTGAAAAGGTAAAAGGAGGAGAGATGATAGTGCCAAGGAGAGAGAACCAGGCCTGGACTTCTGTGTTGCTGTTTTGTTTTAGTTCATGTTTCATTTTAATTTTGTTATTAGTGTATTTTGTGATTAAAGTTTTATGTTGAATGGTCTGCCGGTTCCCAACTGTAAACTTTGTTAAATTGGTGCAGAAACCCAGAAAGAAGGAGAGTCCTTGCTGCTGAGGGGGAATGCGGTGCTGAGGAGTTCGGGCAACACGAAGGAGTGTTGACAGCTAGAGGTTGTCTAAGGCTGTGGTGCTGGAGCAATGGATGTGGGGTGGATGCTCGCTGCCATCAGGCCGTGAAAGGATGGAGGAGCTGCCGCCGTTCAAGAGAAACCAGACCTGTTGTCTGCCCGTAGTTGGAGAAGCCATAGCACCAGGGGGTGGAGGAGAAGGAAGCTGTCCACAGAGGAGCATCCAATACCATCACATAGTACTGAGCAAGCAGGGCGGGGCAGAAAGCCGTGGGAACAGAGCGCTGTCGTGGCACGAGTGTGAATGAGCATCATGTGCGCACCACAACGGTCTAGAGGCGCAAGGAGGAGCTCCTGAAGGATAGGAGGAGTGAAGACTGTGCAAAGGGGAGGAAAAGGCCTGGGACATTTATGTTGGTCCTTATATTTTAGTTTATACGGCAATCCTCCATGAGGGGCTGCCACTTTACTTTCATTTGTTGTTTATGTATATTTTGACGTTAAAATTTAATTTCCCATTTGCTGGTTCCCTGCCTCCTGCCCTAAACTTGAACTTTATTAAGTCAATGGAGCAGCATAGCCCATATTGGCCCATTGATTTCCATTGGAAGCGGTTTTATCTATGTTTCTGGAATCAAAAGGCCACAAAGTCAACTATACATTACATTTATGGGGAATAAGGTAGACAGAAAGGCAGAGTAACCAGCTTTAACAAAGTAGCTTCTTTACAGAAGAGGATACACAAGAACATATAAAACATGTAACATTTACAGTGATCTCAATATTGGTAATGCATCTTCATACACAGAAAAAAAATCTTCCGCACCTTTTAGGTAAGACAACATCCTTGGTGTGTATTTCATTCTAGCTTGATTATGTGTCGTATAACACACGTGTGCAGCATAAGTTAGCTTTGAACCTCAGAGCATTCACAAAAGTACATAAACATCATCCAATGCACTACCTTTAGAACATTATGTACACAATGGCAAAAAAATTGAAAGAAAAAACCCCAACTTAGTCAAAGTAATTAGAGGGATTCCCAAATCCTCCCCCAAAAACTATATGGATCAACACGATTCACATAAAAGACATTTTGATTGAAAAATGAAAAAACAAAACAAACAAAAAAACGAAAGAAATATGACTAGTTTGCAGGTATAAGGATATTTTATTTAAAAAAAAACATCTGACAAAGAATACAATACTGCAATGTTTTTCATATATAGAGCCCCAAAAGGCACATGGTGGAAAAAATATGATATATTGCAATGCTTTTGCGTTCCCTCACAAAAGTTTTGCTTTCACAAAGAAACTTTGTGTTCACTAGCAAAAACCTTTTTGTTCCCCTGAGAAATGTTGCATAACTCAAATGGTTTGCGAGTGGACACCAAGTTTCTTGGGGCAGTGCAATTATTTAACGAACGAACGCAAAGTTTCTCAAGAGAATGCAAAACATTTGTGAAGGAATGTCAAAGCACTGGCAAATAATTTCCCCCCAACTTACATAGACTTTTTACATCACCATGTCCCTTCAGGACGTTTGTAATCTGAACTGTTATACTGTGAAACAAATTATTAAAATATATTTAAACCAATTAAAATTGAGTTTCAAAAAAATGAGTTTCATATTTAATTTAATATTATTTGCGTTTAATATTTTTTGACATAAAGTCATAAATAGATGAAAACATGAAAATGTACCGCTTCTACCCACAACAAACAATGAAGTGAATGATCTGATCTTTTCCCCAAACTGTTCAGTAGTGACAGTTGAGGTGATATGAAAAACTCATCTCTCATGTGAGTTTGCGTTGTACCATGTTGCTGTCGAGACCCCTCCGGACCCCGCGGCCATGTTACTGCTGCTGAAGAAACGAAGGATGTGACAGGCGCGGTGGAATTAGCCGCTGAAAATAATAAGAGAGATTTGACTATTCAGTCCTGTTACACAACACGTCCCACGTTGTTTTGGAAAAAGCAGAGGCAGAGCAGATGAGGTGGGAGGGAGAAAAAAGACTGACGATAGCAGATGTAGGACTACTGCACACAATATGTTTCGCGCTCTGTCTGTGTTTCTTACTGATTCTGACATTAGCATCTGATCCAGGCATGGTCTCTCGGGACTGTTGAGAAAAGGGCACACTGGTGACAATGACCGTCTTTCAAAGAGACGTGTGCCTGTAAGCTGACTTTTTATGCAAATAAAAGTGCTTGGATTGACGGGTGGATTGCCCATGGCTGGAATATAGATAGTCGTATCTAAATTTGGTAGGGCGTTCCTGTCATTGGGAATGTCCGTGGCTATTTTAAAGTTACTGAAGTGGTTCCCATCTGATGAAAGCAGGTAATCATGTCGTATCCACACACAAACATTTCCCTACAGCACCACTGCTCTACTTTATACATCTCTCAGGAGACAAGCTCACCGTTAAATGTAGTTCACCCTTCACTTTGAAGACCCAACAGACACTCTCAGATTTCAGAAAGAATAGCATTGTTTTACTGACCTAGACTCACACGTGTGCACTAGACATTAAATATTCTGTTATGTTCTGTAAATGTAGTGTAAATGGGAATTTTTTGATCCAAAATGAAACTGAGCATGATAATTACATTTAGGAAAAGCATTAAAACTGGTAGATAAATGGGAGACGTAGACTAGTGGGTAGTGCACATGCTAGTATTTATTAGCAAGCGATCTTTGAATTCCAGGTTTTCTTCAGAAAACGTTAATGGGCTGGACCATTCAAAACCTGTCACATTGCTAGTGTGTTATGGATGGCCACTTTGCTGCTTCGGAGTGGTTTCAGAACATTGCTATATGGTTGCTAGGGTGCTTTGAGTAGTTGGTTACTGGTCCAGACAAAAAGAGGAAAATTTGAGAGGGATTGACCATTTAAAACCTGCAGCCAAGTTGATATTTGTTGAGGATGGTTGCCAGGGTGTTCCTATGCAGTGGCTAAGATATTCAGAGTGTCTTTTAGCATGTTGCTATGCGGTTGCTATGATGTTCTGGGTGACTACTTTTGGCCCCAAATCAAAAGAAGAAAATTTGAGAGGGATTGACCATTTAAATCCTGTTGCCAAATTGATATTAGTTGAGGATGGTTGTCAGGGTGTTTCTATGCAGTTGGTAAAATATTCTGAGTGTCTTTTAGCATGTTGCTATGCGGTTGCTATGATGTTCTGGGTGACTGCTTTTGGCCCCAAATCAAAAGAAGAAAATTTGAGTGGGATTTACCATTTAAAACCTGCTGCCAAGTTGATATTTGTTGAGGATGGTTGTCAGGGTGTTCCTATGCAGTTGCTAAGATATCCAGAGTGTCTTTTAGCATGTTGCTATGCGGTTCCTAGGATGTTCTGGGTGATTGCTTTTGGCCCCAAATCAAAAGAAGAAAATGTGAGTGGGATTGACCATACAAAACGTGCTGCCCCTTTGCTAGAATGTTCTGGATTATTGCCAAGAATGTTTTAAGCATGTTGCTATGCGGTTGCTAGGATGTTTTGGCTGGTTACTTATTGGCCAAAATCAAAAGAACCTTGCAAGACCTGCCACCACGATCCTAGGATATTATGGACGGTTGCCAGGGCGTTGCTATGCAGTTGCAAATGTATTCTGGGTGTTTTAAAGCATGTTGCTATGTGATTGTTAGGAGGCTTTGGAGAGTAGCTTACTGCTCTAAATAAAAATAACCCGATTTCAAGTCTCTATGATTTCCTAGTCTCTTGAAATGGCTCAGGTGTCTTCTACAAAGTATTTCGAAAGGATTTTTCATCCATTTTATCACCCACCAGGGCAAAAAAGAAGGTCAGATCGATTATTTAAAAATATCTTCTTAACAATCCAAATGATTTGAGGTAACATTCATGTCTGAAGCACAAAGGTGTGGGAAGGAAGGATCATACAGCAAAGTTCAAAGCTCTAACTTTAGAAGTATGAGCAATGATAATATTGATGCTTGCCTTGGCAGTAGATTGGACAAACAGTAGATTGGAGTGTAGGAGGCTCTATGTCTGTTAATACAGGTTATGATCATTAAAATTAACATATAATGGAAAGTCATACTATTAAAATGGACTTGAGTCAATATGTGTACATAAAAAAACTGTAAGCCCTATGAAATCCATTAGATTTTTTCCCAAATTCCATTTTATGTTTTTCCAAATTTCCACATCCATTTTTATAGATTTCCTTTATTATTATTATTATTATTATTATTATTATTATTATTATTATTATTATTATTATTATTTTTCTTGGTTCTAAATTAAATTGTAGTCATCAAAAAGTATGTCTAATTCAATGGAATCATAAAACTTGCAACAATTTATCAAAAGCTTAAGTTTTATTTCTTCTCCAAATTTAGTCTTCTGTTTGAATTTTTCTCTATTCAGTATTTAGAGGTTTAATTAAATGAATGATCAAAAAGCATGTATAATCAGTTGAATTCATACATCATGAACCATTTAATAACCCAATACCATTTTTAAAATACTAGGGCTCTTTAAAAGGCTGTATTCTTTCAGAAACTGTTGAATTTGTCTAAATGTCTGATTTAATAAAGAAAATGATGGTTATAAAATAAAGGCATGAAAACAAACAATTAAAATTTATTTTAAAATTTAAATTAAAAGAAAGGCAAACAAAGTGCTGCAGGACAGAGGTTTACTGTTAAAATTAAAACTTGGAACAAAAATAATGATATTCTTATTTTTTTTTTTTTTTTTACATTGTATTATTATTATTTACATTGTAGCTGTATAATTTACAGCTACAAATTATTGCAATATTAAACACCCAATAAATAAATAAATATGCATGAATAAATAAATATTTTTTATTTGTTTTCACTTATGAACATACATCCTAAAAAAACTTATATTATTTGGATAAATAAACTGTCAAAAATAAAGAAAAGTAAATATCAAATGCAATTAAACACAAATTTGAATTTTTGTGGTTAAAAAAAATTTATTTATAAAAGTACAGTATTATTTCTGCCACTGAATGCCATGTACTGTTGTTGGAACGATGATTAGCATTTGGTCCAAAACAAACCAGAAGCAAAGCTCAAACAAAGCTGCATAAATAACCCAACAAGCACAAACATATGCCGAAGCACAAATTTATTACTGCTACTCTAAAAGTATACAGAGGTGCTAAATACAGAAAGCCTAAGACTGAGAGAGATAGTAATTCACACATTCACACTAAGATAACATGTACTAACACATTAACATACAGCTAGCGCCATCAGATGAAGAGCTCAGGAGGGTGCCAGTGAGTGTCATTACAGAAGCGGAAGCAAATCCCACCCACTCTATCTGACCCTGATGGCTTCTGGCTGCTCTGACCGCCTAGAGTATTCCATCTCCTCAGCTTTCTTTCAACACCTCCATCAGCCTTCCAGAAACCACAAATCTGCAGAGCTCTCGGTGATGAAGTCTTCAGAGATGCCATTAACAATTAAAGAGAGAAAGAGTGTCTTAGGAAGAAAATACTGAGGCTTCTGATGGTGGGTCTGATCTTCAGTGTGGACCGTTTCTCACAAACACAACGAGCCTCTCCAAGCCTCCAAGATCTCCTTGCTTTATAATAAAGCTTTATTTATATAGTGTTTTATACAATACAGACTGCTTCCCAGATACAAACAGTAAAATAACAAAATCAGTGATGCAAACTTCATCAGATTTGTGTATTTACATTGTTCAAAACATGTGCTTGATGACCAAGATACATCACAGGTGGAAATTGAGTTTTAGTCTGCCCAGCAAGTTTAAACGTGAAACTAGATGTCAGGGTTCTGCCACATTCAGTCTAGTCATTTCTTGGTTTTGTGGCAGAGCTCTGACACTACCGTATTGTCTCGTGTCTGATGTGTGTGCGCATTGCTTCGAGTATTCGAGCCGTGCGCGCGCTTGTCTGTGTAACGTCTTATGTGCGGGTTATGATGTCTGATCCCGAGACTGGTCTTATCTAGTTTCGGTTTTGGATCGGGATTCGGGCATTCATAACTCGTTTTGTTCGTCCTTGTCGTGAGCTCATGAGAACAGGTGTTTACACTCGTTCTTGCGAGCTCTACGTCTTGTGAGTGGGCGCGGTTTTCAAGCGTTGCGCGAGCCGCGCCTCCTCTCGTCCGTGTGTTTATGTTTGGCACGCGGTTCGCGTCCCATCGGCCGTGTGCTTGTGTTTTGTCACGCGCAGTTTGGTTGACACCACCTGCGCGTCGTCTTTGTGTAATTGGCTTCATGTTCACGTCTTGTTTGTTACCCCGCCCGTCTTGTTTCATTGTAATTAGTTTGACTTTATTCCAGCTGTGTTTCTCCTCAATTGCATTTCCTCCTGTGTATTTAGTCCCCTCATGTCTGGTGTACTGTGTCGGTTCGTTGTCTTTATTTTGTCGTCACTCCCTGTCAGTCAGTGGAGTTGAGTCAAGTTATGTCATGTCGTGCTTCTAGTCAGTCGAGTCTTGTTATACTTCTAGTCAGTCAAGTCATGTTATGTTTTCCCCCCACTCGGGGAGGTTTATGTTTGAGTTTTGATTTATTTTTTGAATAAAACCCTGTCCTACCTGCATCTCTGAGTCCTCGCTCTCTCAAACCTGACACTAGAGCTGTTGTTAAACCAGTAGATGACTAACTTATCAATGCCTCTAGTTAAAAACTATAGAACAATTAATTTCTGCAGAAACTTACATCACAAACTAATTGTGTCTATGTCTAAACTATAAATTAGGAAGTCAAACATCCTTTCGCTACTGAGGCGACAAATCCATATTTCATAAGGGCCACAACGCTGATGCTCTTCCTTGTTGAAATATGATTCTGTAGGAGGTGCCAGGCAGCTTCAAATTGGCAGACGACGTGAGCGGTGTGGGGATAAACATCTATGCTCAGACACTTGCTAATCTTATTAAGGTAAACGGCTCATCCAATGATACCTGACAAAGTTAAGACTTATTAGAGCAAAGCTGGGCAGTGCAGCAGCAACGTAACACCAAAGCATAAAGCAGCAAAGTGAATTTGATTGAATTCAATCCCATCCCATGCGGGCATGTAGCTGTAGCCTCGGGATAGCCTGGGAAACTCTCTCTATTAGTACATCATGTTCCAATATGCTATTTATAGAGAGCAAAGGATGCTGGGGGAAGCCAGAGGAGTTTTTATAATGTCTTCTCAATGATGTGGGTATCTCATTGTCAAATATGTCCCCCATCGAAATTAATCATAGATCTCTGTATGAATGTGTGGCTGTGGCTTTAAAGAAGAGAAATTTAAGATTTCTACATGGAACATATAATGCACAATTGAATAAAATATGTATAATAATTCAATCTGAATAAAGTACTGTTCAAAATTTTGTGGCCAGGAAGATTTTAGTTTGATTAATTATTCAGAAAAATGTAAATCTAATCTTTAGCAAATCTCAATATTAGTATTAATTTTTCCTATTATACATTATAATGTTGTGATGCCTAATAAGCCTTTTTTAGTTTTTATTTATATGCACAAAATAGTATCAAATTTAATGTTGGTGCATCCATAGATATGAAAAAATCTAAATAAACTAGTGTCCCCATTATAATCCATCATTACCCATTGCTAGGTTGTCAACAATCTCTCCCTCACACTGTAAAGCCAGCATAAAAATATAAAAATCCATAATTTAACAAGTTGCATGAAGTAAATCAAACAGACTGGACGCCAAACAGAGATGGATGACACAGGGATTGTTTTTACAGTTGGTTGGATAATAGTGTTTCATGCTGATTGTATGATGTCATTTTGTGATTTCTAACATTAGCTGGCCAATTCTCTAGCACTTATGCAACATGAATTTTTGTGGCCTGAAAAAATAAGGCCCCATGCTTTGCAAACAAACATAATGTGTACTCTAATCAACCGGAATTATGAGCACATATTTGTAATTTGCTACACACTCAGAGACCAAAAAAGGCCTCCAGACCGTACGCCCGACCACATTCGGTATGCAAGGCTAAGATTGCAACAAGAATGCAAAATGAGAGAGTATTCCCAAATAAAGTGGCAAGGAGTCCGCCTAACCTTGACCGACCATTTCTCTTAGAGACTTAAGGGCAAAAAGCTTTTAACAAGCCCTAAAAGTCTCTATGACTTCATCCATCAGATTCACTTTAACACCTGTGATGGAGTTTGTCCCAAAAGCCTCAGCAATAAGATTCCAATGCCAGCTTCATTAAACTCTATACATTATGCATAAAGGAGCAATCTATAAGCACCAACACCAGCGCAGCACTCAAAACACAACACGCATTTGTCAGACGCTTCTTTGATTACAAAGAAACTGATAGGTTTCTGAAAATAGCCCCATCTGGCTTTGAAATATTCAGCAAGTGTGGCCAACATTCAAGGCCACTGGGTTAGGGAAGTGTGGCGAGCAGGACGAGGCTGAGAGCCGTGAGAACGTACACTTGAAAATGACAGATGCATAAAAGGAGGAGCAACGCCACTAAAGGACTAGAGAAGACCAGTCCTAGACATTGTAGTTATGGTTTGTGTTTCTGTGCGGGCAATTACTATTTTGTTTATTTGTTGGTTGTTTATTGATTTATTAAAGATGTTAAATGTTCGCCGGTTCCCTTCCCGGAACATCATACTTTGCTACAGGAAGTTTCTCACCATATGAGGAGACCGGTGAGCAAAGCTTCATTTTGGAAAGGGAAGGTTGTGTTTCTGCATGACAAGCCTGAAAAGCTTTGCTTCTTTATCCTTTTTAGCTGTAGCATCTTTTTAATGAGATTCTTTAAATCTCACGGAAAGCTCTGAATATCAAAAGCCCCAACAGCAATGGGAATTCCTGGGGTAGGGCTATAAAAATATATCGCTATATCGAGATACTGCAATATAAAAATACAACAATATCGATGATGTAAACAATATAATTTGCAATACAGACTTTTATCCAATGCTCAGCTTAATAAATAATTATTATCCAATATAATTATCATGTCCTGTCATGTACTCACCCTCATGTCATATCAAACCTATAAGACTTGTTCAACTTGCAAAAACAAATGAATATATTTTTTACGAAACCTGAGAGATTTCGGTCTAATCCAAATCCAAGTCTTCTGAAAAGACACAATGGCTTTATATGATAAACAGATTTACAATGACGTGTATATTGTAATAAACATGGACATTCAAACGCATGCGTGATGTACAAAAACAACTCAAGCAAAGTGTTCTTACATTTGACTTTCTTATATGAACCGTCAGTGGAGACTTTCTTTAATGGACTTCATTTAATCTAAAAAAGTTGGTTAAAGGAAGTTAAAGGATTAAAGGAATAACAACACAACATGGAAGGGAAGTAATTGGGATTGGAGGGTTTAAAAACAGAAATGTGAATCTTACAGAACACTTATAATAATTAATCTGTTAAAATTTCAATATTATTTAAACTGTAAAGTTGTTTTTTTTATATTTTGGGCATTGCAAAATTTGATATCATTTTACACAGGAATGCCATTTGTAACACTAAAATAATGTTAACACATGTTGTGGCTATACTATTGATACTTATGCATTTGACAAACTTACATTGCATTGTCAATGTGCCATTCTAATCAGTTCTTGCTTTTCCTGGGAATCAAACCCACAACCTTGCTGTTGCAAGCGCCACACTCTACTGTTTGAGCTACAGGAAAGCCTTTTAAAAAGTATTTTAAAGACAGCATGAAAATTCACCATTTTACTATATACTCTTATTTTGAAAATATTCTTCCACGAAATTGAATTACCTTTTTTAATTAAAATGTCATAACTCAATCTTTTCGTAAAACGATAGACTTCTCTTTGGTGGCGTACACAATTTACAACCTTTTTTTCACTTAGATGTACATTACAACAAGAAAAAAAGGACCTGTCATTACTTAAATTTCATCACAACTTATAATGGTTACAGATTTACCCCATTCACTTCCAGTGTGTCTCAATGAAACCTAAATTTCTACTTTTTTGAAGAAAGATGGGCCAAGTCAAAATTATTTTGTATTGCAGATTAAGCTTAACTTGAATTGAAGTGGGAATGTTTCTTTAAAGGACATTATTTTTAATCATAAACCACCTTAAATCTGTTCCAATAATTACAAAGATGTTAATAATGTTGCCATGGGCATTCATTAATTCCCATATGAGGTGACAGCTATACCTTGATTTGTAGCTTAAGTGTGCGCTTTCCTGGACTTGAAACATGGTTGTGCATAAATTAAGATTAATTTTGGACCTCCGCTTTATCACTTCATCGCAAAAAAAAAAAAAAACACACCTGGCTGACAAACTGGATCTGAGCATAAGAGGCCAGCATTTTTACTTGCGAGATTTCACATCTCTGATTCTAATATACAGAAATTGATTTTAACGGACATCCTGTCTCAAATCAAAGAGCATGTTAAACTGATTCTGATATCAAGACATGAAGGATTCCTTTGTCATGTGATCCTATCTAGCAAACCTCTCATAGTGAAGGTATCCTCATTCAACTGATCCAACATCGTGGCAGGGGAACGGTGAGAGAGCACTTTACGTCCCAAAATCAGACCCCATCCTTCTGCTCCTCTCTCATCTCGTCATAACCCCAACATGTGGACCACCATCTGTTCGCGCTCTAAGTGACTGTAAAATGTTTATTTGTTGTTATCCTCAGAAAAGCAGCCGAAAGCCACATGAAAATAATTTGCGAGCTTTATTTACTCACACTAATTCGTTTGGGCTAATCTCATAACTTCATCTCACATTAGTGCGTGTTGTGTTGACTTAAGCAGGCACAAGGCTTCCATGGGGCCAAACGCTCTCTTGAGAACTGGTTAAATGAAGAAGCAATTATAAAAAGCTACTGATAACTGTATAAGTAGGAGTGTGTTTCCCTCACAATTCATGGAAGTGCTATGTAAATCAATTAGGATTTGATACCACATTGTTTCAATCAACTAACACGCCGGGAAAACTAGGGGTTTGAAGGCATTAGGCTGACCACAAGGACTCAAAATGTGTCAAGAACACTTGGGAAAAGTGCCAGGTGGGAAGAGATATTGATTTTCTGGGCAAACTCACTAAACTTCATTGAGTAAAATGAATCTTAATTTAGAAGCACTGCAGAATCCAAAGAGAAAACCAACTAAGACAATAATATGAAAAAGGGACCAACATTTTGGAGAAACAAATATGTTTAAAGACAACAGCAATCCACCTCTTACACTGAAAATACATTAAATGTTTAGTAGCAGAATTGACTGATTCTTTCATCCACAGTTATTGCTTTAAAGAGAGAAAACCATCATCACTTCTGAGCAGTACGGCAATCCATGGTTATTATTTGACATGTAGAAATCTATACAAAAACTGGGATCTGGATGGGAGAGAACGGCAAAGCCTGTTCACAACGTTTTGTTTTAAGGTTCCGTTTGCATTTAAAAATTTGATCCGCTTATCAAAGGCTCTAGCACGAGCATTAAGATTGATAAAATGAAAATAACTGTGAGCGAGTGCAGTGCATCCATGTTAAACACATTGTTGCTTAATACCACGAACAGAAGGCAGCAGATTGGAAACACTTGTTTTGAGATTCTCAGTAAGGAGCTGGAAACCATATGCAAAAAAAATTCTATATTTTAGTCTTGATTTCCAATAATAATAATAATAATAATAATAATACATCTAAACCTCTTCAAAACAAGACACATTTACTTAGACACATTTACAAAATCTTCTAATTATATTATATACACACAAATCCCATACAACAGTAACGACAATTCAATATAACATTTCGATGATATAAAAATAACAATAAATTATTGTTATAAAATATTAAATATTGACAATTTTATAAAATAATATGGTCTTTATAATATTGTGGATTATTAAAATCTTAAGAGCATCAACAGTAAAGCCGCAGTGATTCCGCTGTCAAAACAAAAACATCCAGCATCCCGTCAATTAAGCAGCGGCCAATCGCCTTACCTTTTTCTTGACAAGAAAGGATCTCTTCCTCCTTTGGATTTGCTACCTGGGTAATGATGGACGTGTTGTCCATGGAAACGAGATTTTATTCCTCCTCAGTCACTTATGTTTTGATAATTTTCAGCTAGCCTGAAGCTAGCGCGCTAGCGGAGTGAGTCCAGATGGCAGACGCACCATACACACAATCTCACAGCACCGCATCCGAACAAACACACCGCGCACACTTCATGATCACACGGCGACCAACGAGACCACAACCTCCTGTCAGATGACGGGGATCGGCGACATTCCAGCGCTCGTGTGAAATGAGGTCTGATGAGATCAGTGACAGAGTGTGTAATAACAAAGAGTCTGAGTCTGAATCTGCAGCCGTCTCTCTCTCTCTCTCTCTCTCTCTCTCTCTCTCTCTCTCTCTCTCTCTCTCTCTCTGTGCGCACAATTGAACATACATTACATTTTATACACTTCTTTCTGATTTCCTGTCGTTGAGGTTATTATAGTTGAGTGAATATAGTTTGCATCAAAACCAACTAAGTACAAAGAAAACAGCACAAAAAACAACAAAATGGTCTATAAACAGTAGGCACACTTATACAAACTGTGCAGGTCAAGGTAAGTTTATTACAGTTGTTTTATTACATAACACATATAATAAAACAGAGCAAAGTTTATGTCATATTACATACATACAGACACACACACACACACACACACACACACACACACACACACACACACACACACACACACACACACACACACACACACACACACACACACACACATATATATATATAAAATTAAATATTAAAGTAACCCTCCCACCTCTCGCCCTATCATTAAACCATTTCTGTTGAAATGGAAACAGGTTTGAAATTAGAGAGAGAGAGAGAGAGAGAGAGAGAGAATGTGTATATATATATATATATATGTATAAATTAATTTCAAACCTGTTTCATAGCTGTGAAACGTCACATTTAAAGAATCTAAAGGAGCTCAGTGATGCAGAAAATTATAAATTCTATACATAAAGCACAAGAATCTATGATTTAAAAGGGAAATGATTTCACCGAGACACTAAGAGAAATTGCAGTGATTTCAGAAATGGTTTAATGACAGGGCGAGAGGTGGGAGGGTTACTGAATATTTTATGATGGTGGGTGTTTGATCTTAATGTTTAATAAGGCAGTCTGTGTGATGCAACCTTCACTTTAACTACTTTTAGAGCCTATTCAGATCACATTTTTGTACTTAATGTATCGTTTTTTATGTTTTTAATATGAATAATTGTAAACGATGTAACTAAATAATTGGCCATTAAAGATATAATGTTTAGTGCTTGTTGTTCTGGTGATGATTTGCTAAATTCATTTGGATTAAAAAAAATGAATTAGAACTGTTAGAATAGGCTGTTCTATTATATAACTCAAAAGAAAACATTCAAAAACAGTAAATAATAATGTAGGCTTTCCTGTAGCTCAAACTGTAGAGTGTGGCGCTTGTAACTCCAAGGTCATGGGTTCAATTCCCAGGGAAAGCAAGAACTGATTAGAATGTCAATGTTTACCATGGATTGTTATTCCACAGTTGTTCCGATTGAGTCAGTATTTAAAGATGCGCTTATGCTGACATCTTGTGGTAAATAGTTTCCTGAGGAATTCATTTTCAGATTGAATGCTGTGATAGGAGGAGATGATGGATAAATGCTGAATTCAAGTCAACTGTCAAGGAGACAGTTGCAGAGGACATAGATTATATTATATCATACTATACTGTATTATATTATTATACTCCCTGTAATATTATTATATTATTTGTACACATACAATATATATATATATATATATATATATATATATATATATATATATATATTTTAATATATATTATCATCATATTCATTAGTAAATTATATTCTCCAAAGGCTCTTCCTGAGGTACTGTGGATGCTGTGATGTTGAATTATTGTTGTTGTTATGAGAATGGTAATCTAGACTATTTAGAAATATCACTTGCCATTAAAAAGTAACCGGTTAACGCATAATTTGTGCATTTGAAAACAAGCTTCAAGCTATTGTTACAGGAAAAAACAAACATCTGCTACAAGTAAAAGGTCACTGTGTCTTCTTTGAATCAAATAGAGAGAATATGATAACATTAATAATAAAGCACAATTACAACTATAAATTCAGTCAGTTGTCACGTTGATTTATTAAGTCGTGTGTGAATTGTTCAAGTTTAAAAAATAAAGAAAGATTATATTCTTTTTTTATATTGTAGTAAGTTATATTGTGTAGCTATATATTGCATGTCTTTTAATTTGTTATATTTATTGTAATGTAAGTTGTATTGTTTCTTTATTTCACAAGGTGTTGGGTTCAAGGAGTCTGTAAAATACTATTTAAAACCTTTTATATTAGTTGTCATTTTTCAACTAAAGTACTAGTGAATTTTATTAATTAATTAAAGTAGAACTGAATTTATTTGTATTTTGTTCTTTTATTATTTTTTGTGCTTTTTGCATTTAGCAAAACACAGAGAGATTGTGGCGAATCTGCCATTTTGAAATTACGTCCAATCCAATTATTTACAATTCAAAACGTCGAAAGTGCCGAACTGAATCCCAGCCGTCACTTACTCATTTCTGGGGATTTCATCATTCGGTTCCGCGGTGCGGTTGCTCCTCCTCTCGGTCCATGCTGTCTGTGCGTAGCGCAACATCAGCACTCCTCCTCAGGACCGGTACACAGATCGCCTCCGTCCGCGCTATCCCGAGGGTTCGATCCAGTCCCGTGCGTCTGTGTGCTTCCCCTCCGATCAGAGCGCTCTCATTGTCGGGCTGTTTGTGGAAGAAGAAGAGAAGCGCGTGGCTGGAGATGACGCAAGGACAGAATATGGATGGCAGTATTGAAGAGGTTCTGGCTCCCTTGAGGCTGGCAGTGAAGGAACAGGTAATGAAAGACAACAACAAGCTGCATTATTATCTCATAGCTATGCATTGCATTAAACACTGATTTGCTTTTTAATCGGGATGGAACCATCATTTTGTACAACCATCAGTTGTATTAGTAAAAATTGATTAAACTGGCTTGTTATGGTAAACTGTATAGTGCATTTTTGCAAAAGGGATATTTCACAAAGTGTATTACAGTATGGAGGTTTTATTTTGGGGTTTTATTGCTGGATGATTCGGTCTGTCACTGCCACGTTTGACAGGATACAGAGACCAATGGAGACGGAGGGTGGAGAAAATCACAGTTAAAACGAAACTTATCGTATTTCAGGGAGAATTATGCATGCATATGTAGAATGTAGAAGTATGCATATGTATTCTAATATCCAGTAATCATAACAATATACTAAACTGCTTGTTTTTCTACATAGGGAGATCTTGTGCGTAAGTTAAAGGCAGAAAGCGCTCCGGATGTGGATGTCAATAAGGCCGTAGCAGAACTGAAGGCTCGCAAGAGAATCCTTGAGGCCAAGGTAAGAAATATGATTCTGTCAGTCATGTTCCTTAAATATAATTACGTGAGGATGCCGTTAAATATGAAGTGTTTAGTTATTACGTGAAATACCTTCTCTGTTATATTCCAGCTTTGTATGTAGAGACTGAGACTGCAACAGTTCTTGACCACTTTTACAGCATTATTTTCTTCATTAAAGTTTCTCATTAAGAAGATACAAGATGTCAGCATTAGTTTAGTTCAGAGGTGTTTAGCACATACGTGCCCTATTGATGAGGCTCTAGTGGGCGTGATAGATGGATAGATGGATGGATGGATAGATAGAAATTATCATCTCACACATTGTTGATCTGCATTCAGACACTTATATATTTTTTTCATTTTTGCAATGGCATGTTTTCTATGCAATAATGTATTTCTATAATAGAAAATATAATAATTGAAAATATCTTACCTTTCAAACAATATGGAAGCAAAATTACTAAACATAAAAAAGAAACAGTTTTATTCATTTGATTAATTTATAAGCAGTGCTATCTTTGCAAGGACAAACTGTTAATTAGTTTAATACATCCTTCTCTTCATTATATAATTGGCATCAACAGAACAATATATTTCTTATTCACATTGATTAAAAGACTTTTAAACAAAAAGACAGAAAAATGATTACTAAATCACCAAATAGGTGATATTCACCAAGTATGTAAATCGGCATTAAACGAATATATAGTGTGGCACACCTTTTTGTAGTGTGGAGACTCGTGGATTCGTCGTCTTTTTTTTTGCACTTTGCACGTTTGATAACACATTATACGCTTCATCTTTAATAATCAGAAGACTGATGAGTTGATATAGATTTGTATGTTTTCTCCTAATTACGGTATTTACATAGTCCATTTGACTCCTTTTCCATTTTTCAGGAGCTCGCCTTACAGCCCAAAGATGACATTGTGGATCGAACCAAAATGGAAGACACTCTAAAAAGACGTTTCTTTTACGACCAGGCGTTTGCGATCTATGGTGGTGAGTATTATCAGGGTGTACTATGTATGTATGTATGTGTGTGTGTCTATGAATGCGTTTTAATAGCTTTATAACTAATAAAAAAATGATTTGCTTGTTATTGTCAACTATTAGTTTTTTTTGTGTGTGTGAGAAAGGTGTGAGTGGGCTGTATGACTTTGGGCCCGTCGGTTGTGCTCTGAAGAACAATATCCTCCAGGTCTGGAGGCAACACTTCATCCAGGAGGAGCAAATTCTGGAGATCGACTGCACCATGCTTACACCAGAACCTGTTCTCAAGTGAGCTTTCAGCTGTTTACTCCGCTTTAATCTGATAATTCTGTCCATTAACAGGGTTCTTATAAGGTGCTTAAAGTGCTAGAATTACTTGAATTGGATCTTTTGAAATTTAAGTCCTGGGAAAACAATTGAAAACAGCCATATTTATGAAGATGTATGAAAAGTAAAGTATATATGAAATGAGTTTTTAATAAAAAAAACAAAAATACTTTCATGCAAAATTTACACTGCTACCGTCTGATATGGCTAAGAACTGGATATTGCTCATATTATATTTAGTATACGATATAGCTTTAATGTTGCCAGCAAGGATCATGTTAGTAATGGAATAATATAATTATAATAAGTTGTATTTGTATATATTGTGTATTTGTGTATTGGAGACCTTGCATCTGTAATTTCAGTAAAAACGTGATATTTTATAATTTGTTTATTTTTGTGTGCGATCAAGTCATTAGATTGGATTGACATTACTTTGTAATCATTTACAATGAAATGCTTTACATTTAAGAAATATAATAATATGATGTTATTACTTCTTTTATAAGTTTAGTTCACCCAAAATACAAATTCTGTCATTAATTAGTCACCCTTGTATTGTTTCAAACCCGTAAGACTTTCGTTAATCTTCAGAACACAAATACAATTTTTTTTTGTTGTTGTTGTTGTTGAAATCAGAGAGATTTCGGGGGGTGTTCTATGAAACCACCACTTTGACATTTCAAAAAGTTCTTAATCGGATAGAGAAATTAATCCATATTAATAGAGCAGTTTAGACAAAATTTTCTGGAGAGATACGATCGCTTTATACGCTGTACAGATTGAATTTAGGCTTTTTGATCCGTTGCTATGGAATCATCTCTGGAACTTTGGAGTTTTATTGTGTTTCAGGACATCAGGGCATGTCGATAAGTTTGCCGACTACATGGTCAAGGATGTCAAGAACGGAGAATGTTTCCGAGCCGACCACCTCCTTAAAGGTTTGCCCTTATTTCTTATTCTAGCATCTGCCTCATTAGTACTTTATTATTAAAATTAATCAAAGTATTAGTACTTCTATGAGACGGTCAGGCTCAGGTCAGCTCTGTTTTCCATTGATCTGAGTGAACATGGATTCTGTAGAAAAGAGTAGGATCTTTGAGAATCACAAAGGTCTGTAGACCATCAGTCTGACTGAAAAGTGCTTTATACTCTTTCACAAACAGTATCCATCTAAATCTGGACTCCTTAAAGTTACCTTTTTAAATTCTTTCTCTTATGCAAAAAGCAAAACACTCTTGCATTTACAGATGTATACTTTCAATTATTTGATTTTTTTTTTTTATGGTCCAATAAAAAGCTCTATAATGAAAATGCCCTTAGCTCTAATACCACCTGTAGCTGATTAGCAAGTTTAATGTTTCAATGTGATATAAAATATTATGTCAGCTTTTAATGGTTTCAATAGGAAAACATAAAATAAAAAAGGATAAATTTAATACATGGAATATACAGTAATAGTAGCAGTAATACATTGCTATTTTTAAATTAAGTAAAAAATAAATGCTACTACTGATAACAATGTATGCCATGTCTTTTGCTTTTTAGCTCATCTACAGAAATTAATGAGTGACAAAAAATGTACAGCAGATAAGAAAACTGAGATGGAGAGTGTCATCACTCAGGTATGTCTCAATTGGGCAATGTTTTAAAGGGTCAGGAAGCCCCCCGTTTCAGCAGCAGTCAGTTCTCACCACAGTTCTGAAAAATGCTACAAAAAGTGGAAAAGAAATTGCAGAGTTAGGGATAATGTCTCTGATTGAGAGTTTTATTTCGCTCTCATTAAAAGCATCAAAGCTTCCCACAAATGCACGTTGCAAATGGCCATTACACACAACACAATATACACATGGTTTTGTAAACTCACTGTAAGATACTTACATATCCTATGACAGCCATAATTTATTGCACAAATAAATGCACAGCCATCTCCATTTTGCATTCGCTGAATCGAAAATATATATGAACACACTGTTGCATCTTTGATCGCTTTTGAGGCTTGTTTTGCTGCCGTTTGATTGGTTAAAGGGCCATAAAAACCGGTTATGCTCACAGTGTGGATGAATTGCATTTGTGTTGAAAACTCAGGGTCTTTTGCAGAGAATTTATGCCACACAAAAGCAAACACTTGTTTTAAACACAGGCTGTAATTTATATCGTACATGTTTCCATGGAATATTTCAGAATGTATCACCCGCATGCGTTTTAGATTTATCTTATGTCAAGTTAAATACAATGTTTAACCTTTATAATGTGTATAATGCAGCTCCTCTGTTAACGGGCGTCCGGGCGTAATTTACGTCCGAAAATCGCCAGCGTACGCCAAAATTTTAAGTTCAGGAAGTCTGCGGGACGTCCTGTTTAATGGTTTTACGCCAGATCACAAAGCGCTCGACGTACATGTGCATTGCAAAGTGACCAAATGCATTGTAAATCACCACATGCGCCGTAGGCGTGTATGCTAAGCGACTCCATTGATAAGGACACAGCAGGTCACTTAATCTCTTTCGCCATACAACTCCTGTCAAGATGTACACTAGTGATGTAACTATGGTAATTCCCGCGAACTACTGAAACTCCGCCTACTGCGGGGATCGCGAAAGCCAACAGCGAGAGCTATGGCCATAAACTAATTGATAACTATGCACAAACGTGCGGGGATCGCGAAACTGTGAGAGATGTGTTATATTGACGGGTAAACTTTCCCGAAACTCCCCAAAATACTTTAAAATTACTTTAACCCTCTAGTATCTTTTCTAGTATATTTTATATGTAACAGGCATAAAATTATTGTGCTTTACGACGTAGTAGTACTGTAACAGGGACTTCCAAAAATAATACCTGGGACTTCCAAAGATAATACATGGGACTTCCAAAAACTAACATCTGGAAGTCTGGACTTCCAAAAAAAAAATCTTAGTGGAAGCGCTGTATAATGTTTGAAGCACCTGTCACCTACAGTCAAAACGAACGCATGGTAACATGGTAATGTTCATCTCAGAAAATTTGACTTTAATAATCGTTCTAACTTTATATGAATAAGGAAGTCCACACAATAGCTATAATGAAGAACAATATCATTGGAATCATGAACAAGACAAACATTGACAAGGCAATGAGAATCCACCCACTTATAAAAACCTCGGACATTGAATGCAGTGCATGCTTATTATAAACAAAACATTATCGACCATTGATGTGGAAGCTAATATTGTTATCATTCATTATTATTGTTCTTGTTGTAAATGCACCTTTATTATTTTGGAGGGGTTAATAATTTGTAATCCTCTTTTCTTTTCAGATGGATAACTACACTCAGCAAGAGTTGGCAGATTTGTTTGTGCAATACAATGTCAAGTCTCCCATTACAGGAAATGACCTTACACCTCCCATCTCATTCAACCTGATGTTCCAGACCTCCATTGGGCCTGGGGGCAACATGCAAGGGTATGTTGGACAAAACTAATTTTAATATAACCAAAGCATGAAGACTGATGAATTGCTCTTGGGGCCGCATTTTTTCCTCAGCTATTTAAGGCCAGAAACCGCTCAGGGAATCTTCCTCAACTTCAAACGTCTTTTGGAGTTCAACCAGGGGAAGCTGCCATTCGCCGCCGCCCAGATCGGAAACTCTTTCAGGAATGAGATCTCTCCTCGCTCTGGCTTGATTCGTGTCAGGTGTGAATTATGAACGTAGCTCTCTTTGGTTGTTTCCACTGGGATTTGGATTCAATTTAAATGAATTGATTATTTCTTTCTGTAGAGAGTTTACGATGGCTGAGATCGAGCACTTTGTTGACCCGACTGAGAAGGTTCATTCCAAGTTCTCTAATGTTGCTGATTTGGATATCATGCTTTACTCCTCCAAAGCACAGACTAGTGGGCAATCTGCTCAGATAATGAGGCTGGGTGATGCAGTGGAGCAGGTTAGTCAAGATCTCATTTATGATCCATTGATTATAATTAAGAGATCGGTTGTTCTAACAAGTTTTTGTCTTGTGTAGGGCATCATCAACAACTCCGTCTTGGGCTACTTCATTGGAAGGATCTACCTTTATCTGGTCAAAGTGGGTGTGGCAAAAGACAAGCTTCGTTTCCGTCAGCATATGGACAATGAGATGGCCCACTATGCCTGTGACTGCTGGGACGCTGAGACCAAAACCTCCTATGTACGTCCAGTGTTCGCTTGAGGACCTTCTGCTCAATAGAATAAGTGTTTATTTGTGTTGTTATACTTGCTGTTTTTCAGGGGTGGATTGAGATTGTGGGATGTGCTGATCGCTCATGTTATGATCTTCTGTGCCACGCACGGGCCACCAAAGTCCCTCTGGTTGCTGAGAAACCCTTGAAGGAACCCATATCCTTCAACTTCCTTATTACAATTGTCAAAGCATTTGAATGGGATCTGAACTGTCTCAGCACAGAATGTTAGATCTGTTTGTCTTCAGTTACCCATCTTAACTGCTTCACACAAAGTTGTAAATGTTGTCCAGTTCGAGCCAAACAAAGGAGCCATCGGCAAAGCTTATAAGAAGGATGCCAAGTTCGCCATGGAGTACCTGGCCATCTGCGATGAATGCTATATCACAGAGCAAGAGAAACTCCTCAACGAGAATGGGTGAGCATCACCGATACTCCAGTGTTACATGATCCTTTAGAAATTGTTCTAATATTGTGCTCACGGAACAGTTGTGCCGCTTAATATTTTTGTGGAAACCATGATACATTTTGCTTGATTCCTTGATGAACAGAAAGATTTACAATACCTCTAGATACGAGTATAATCCGTTCCAGGGCGGAGCTCGTAACTCGAATTGTTCGTATCTTGAATCATATTTTCCCATAAGAAATAATAGAAAACAAATTAATCCATTCCAGATACGTAACAATGGAAAAAAATGTTTTTTATTGGTATAGACCACACACACACAATTATAGTACATGTATACAGTGTGATATCAAATAAAATGTGGTTTTAATTATACGTTTTTACAGACAGTAGCGGCAGGTGCGGAGGAGGGAGGGAGGGTTTTGATACGGAGGCACTGCATTCCGTTACACGAACACTACATAAATTAACATGAACTTATGATTTTTTTCGATTTGTATTCTTTACTGTAAAAAAAAAACATGTAATTTTCTTGATTAGCAGGAACTAAGCATAACTGAACTTAGCTTTCGTATCTTTAAAAAAATGTTTCTATTTTATATTATTGTTTTGATTTTTTTTCAATTTATATTCTTTACTTTTGATCACTTTTCTGACCTTTTTTCGCCTGACTCCCCTCAATTTGACTTTGCGCAGACTTTTTAACGAAATCTCGATCGAGGGACATTGCTTCTCCTTTATCCACAACAACAGAAGCCTCTCAGTATCATCATTTATATTAGAACATAACTTCGATATAATCGTCACGCACTTGGAAGGATTTACATTCTTGAAAACATCCTTCTGCTTTAGGATGGTACATATCGTGGATGTACTGCGATCATACCTGCGTGCTAGATCACTCATGCGGGCACCGCGCTCATATTTATCCACAATTTCATGCTTCATTTCCATGGTCATCATGCGTTTCTTCTTCTCACTACCATCCTTACTACTCACTTTCTTAGAACTCATCGCTATTATGAAGAATAATGCACAAAATAGAGAGAAAATCAGCTAATCGCGGGCGACGCGTACAGCGTCGGCGTCCGGACGCGTGCTCGTATCTCGAATATTTACTCGTATCTAGAAGCAAAAATCTGTCGGAAGGAATGCTCATATCTTGGAATACTCGTATGTAGGGACGCTTGTATCTCGAGGTATTACTGTATTTAAAATTATAATGTTACAAAATATATCTTTCACTTTTGATCAATTGAATGCATCCTTGTGGAAAATAAGTATTAATTTCTTAAATATTAACAGTAATGTATGAATTGTTTTCAAAATTATATAATTGGCTTTTATTTGTCTTGTATTTTTTACAACAATTAAATTAAGAGTATTTCCCTGTCCAATAACAGAATATAAGGTACATTTATTTTTGATGATATTTATATTAGTTTTGAATTACGCATATGATAGGTCTGTTGAAATTATTTGTTTCAGCGATGCATTGTGATGCGGACGTGGACAATTCTGCACCAGTGCAGTAATAGACTATAATTGATTATAGCCTGCTGACATTTCTCTGATGTCATTGGCTGCATATGCACTTCTTGCATTAATGTAAAACGGCAAAAGCGAGTAATAAAAAAAAAAAGATGCACCCACTGTTTTAACATTTCCCATGTGTGTGTGCGTTATTGTAAATTAACTTCACCTCTTGATAGTTTCATGCTCTTTTAGTGTTTATTAGATCTAAACGCTCCTGTCATCTGCTGTGTTCAGACTTGAGCAATATTTGATATTTGAGTTCATCTGACTGCTTGTAGCCATGTGGAGTAATATTTAAAATTGTGATGTGATGCATCGTGATATTGAATTGTAGACATGATAATTGGAATTGAACTGAATTTTGAGACCAGTGACAATTCACACCCCTAGCATACAAGCCCTTTGATATGTCCCATCCCAGCTTCTTTTTTCAATAGGCAATACTTTGCCCATCAGGTTATATCACAGTTTTTTATATCTGTTCATTCATTGGTTTCCTCTGTCACTGTAGTGAGTTCACCATTGAGACTGAGGGGAAGACTTTCAAACTCACCAAGGACATGGTTAATGTCAAGAGGTTCCAGAAGACCCTGCATGGTAAGAGGCAGAAACTAACTTTTTATGTCTATATAACAAGAATATGTTAAAGACGTTAATAAAGTTTAATTGACATCTCCTGCTCCACAGTTGAAGAGGTTGTTCCTAACGTGATCGAACCCTCCTTCGGCATCGGAAGAATCATGTACTCCATCTTTGAACACACATTCCGTATCAGAGAGGGTGACGAACAAAGAACGGTAAACGCATAATGCTGTAATATTCTGTAATTCATTTGTTTGTCTTGCTTTATTCATGAACTTTGCTGCTTTCTCTGTTCAGTTTTTCAGCTTCCCTGCAACTGTTGCACCATACAAATGCTCCGTCCTTCCACTGAGCCAAAATCAGGAATTTATGCCGTTTGTTCGAGAATTATGTGCGTAATTACGTCTGTATTTATAAAAATTCATCAATGATATTGAAATAATATATGTAATGCTTTGCTTTGCTCTACAGCTGAAGCCCTGACCAGGAATGGAGTCTCCCACAAGGTGGATGATTCCTCTGGATCGATCGGTAGGCGCTATGCCAGAACGGACGAGATTGGTGTTGCATTTGGCATCACCATCGATTTTGATACTGTTAATAAGACGCCCCATACAGCCACTCTGAGAGACCGTGACTCCATGAGGCAGATCAGGGCTGAGGTAAAGCAGTTGGTCATATTTGTCTCCGTTTCATTTGAGTGAGTGCATTGACCTTTTTTTTAATAAAAAAAACGGTTTATTTACAGATTAGCGAGTTGCCCGACATCATTCGTGACCTGGCCAATGGTGCCATCGCATGGGCAGAGGTGGAAAGCAAGTACCCGATCTTTGAAGGCCAGGAGACTAGCAAAAAGGAAACTATGGAGGAGTAGACTTTCTATTCGTCTATCTCATCTGCCTTTTCACTGGAGGCAGTCACAGACATTTTTACATCTGCATTCATAGGATCAAATGTATGGCAATTGTAACGTACATCCAATCAATGTGCACCAGATGTTCCACACAGCTGGAACCACTGTAATCAAGTACTCCTTTAAAACTCAAGAAGCTCTATAAGGACCTAAGAATGAGTATGATTAAGTTGCTGTACTAGTAAAGGGATTTCACCATTCTGGTTTGTGAGTTGATAAATGAAGACCTGAATCTTGCTTATTGTCAAATAAATCAAACCAGCACTTTCTGGACCTATAAAGGTGTGATTGCTCAATTTCTTTAAATTGATAGTTCCCACATGACGTCACACATACGGGCACTTTACAGCCGTCCGCCATCTCGATAGGCAGAAGCAGCATAATGGTAGTTTCTTGTTGGGTGAAAGGCTGTACTAATCGTGGATCAGGGACAACGAAACATAGCTCAGTTTCAAATCCCTGTTAGGGAAAGGATTTTTGTCTCACCTTAGATTAATTAAATCATGGTGTCAGAAGTAAACAGAAGCCTGGTGTGATTGTCTCAAGTTCATTATAAATTGACAAGGTGTTTTATTCATATCAGATACACATTGCATAGGTTACTATAAACTTCATATTCTTCTCCCGCTTCACCGGACACTTACTGTCATGCATTTTGAGAGAAGTGACTGAATTTACGTGTTGTAAAGCCGATTCTCTGAACTGCATGACAAGCATGACGCGTCGCCATGGAAACAACAAGCAGAAACTAAATCTTTACAGCAGATTTCCCATGCGTTTTTGTTTATATCAGTCACGGCGGGTTTAATAATGACCACTGAAAGACGAGGTGTGGGAGTATTTTAAAGTAGGAGGAGACAGAAAAGTGTTTTATAAACTGTTCCACTGGACAGACACGGAAATGTTTGGAGAGACGAGCCGAAACAGCCAAATCATCCCGTCATTTACTACAACTGTCCGCCACTGTGATCACGTTCAGTTTAAATAAATATATACTTTATTCTTTACCTGTTTATTGAACTCATTGTCACGGGTTTCACCATGAAAACCGACACACACGCCTCTCGCTACATACAGCTGCAGAAGGTAAAGCGCGCCGCAGAAACGATCTTATTTCTAACGGCATTACTTTTAGACTAGTCGGTTACAAAATTTTCGTTTAAATGACTAACAAATTAGTCGAAAAGCACATCCCTAATATTAACACTGGTTTACTTACTCGGCCTGTCACTAGTACTATGTTGTTGACTCTCATCGACAAAACATCTTTTCCCCATCCAGTGAAGCATTGATTGTACGATTCCATTGCTTTCAAACTTCTAAGTTCTTCTGATGAGTAAGCACTTTTTGTATGTACCAAATAGTTTACAATGTCATAGTACGAAATTGCCGGGAGCAAATCTACGTCGCTAGACATCTCCTTGCTCGACACTTCATATGGATCGATTCCAATACATGCGATCTTCTGGTCGTATCTAAGCCTTGCTCATCTGCTCATCTAATCTAATCCATCCCTGTATTTCTCCTTTAGTGGTGGTTTGGATGCCATTTTCCTTGTAATGAAAAAATGTTTAGTCTTTTGTCCGCAGAACGATTTCCTTTAGCGTTACCAGTAGCAGCTGCTTTAAACTTCGCGCTTACTGCCTATCAAGATGGCGTCACGGGGACCTGCCGAGGCTTGTGGGAACTATCAATCAATTATGTGTTCCAAGATGCATGCACTGAATTTGTTTGCCACATGGGGGCGTAACTCCTGCTAGTTGATTTTGTATGACAAATCTTTTTGACTCGGTCTGCTCATTGTCCAACACTATTTGAAGGCCTCATGATACAGGCTGTTATTGGAATTTGCTTCTTTCTTTCTTTTTATTGAAACTGGGAAAATTTATATTAGACTAACTGCAACTCAGTTTTCTGAGCTATAAATTCTTCAATTAAAATAAATTCTGTTCTTACCTTTTTTTTTTTTTTTTTTTTTTACAAATATTTAGACTATTATAATATATAAAAATATACATTTCAATCATTTTTGAGGCCCCCTATTGGACCCTGGACTGAGAAGCAATAGTTTGATGGTCAAAGGTCAAAACCTTTGCAAAAAAACAAACGTGGTGATGTGAATATGATGGATATGTTAACATGTGACATTGAACTGCTTACAAATTAAACAACTGATCTGTCAAGACTCGCTAAATCTAGAGGTGGGTAACAGATTTAAAAAAAAATTATGTTCTATTTTTGAACGAGATGGCATTTATTTAGGTTTGAAGATAGAAATGGTGCCCCAGCCCAAATTGTCAAACAAATATGATCATCCAAGAACAGCCTTGACCTTGACAGAAACAGGTGTGGAAGTGTGTGAATGCTTGCCAGGACTCCTGGCATTTCTTAAAGGCTGCTAAACAAGTAATGGCCTAAAATACATTTACGTTATATTAAGATACTTTAATAGTGCTCTGTCTTAGCAAAGAGCTCTTTAATGTGCTGAAAAGTAGATTCTGTGCTGGATTATTTGTTACATTTCAAACTGTAAAAGACTTCATATACAGTAGCTTATGTCATCTACTGTCTTAGAGTTTAATTTAGGCAGAATGTTGACCCCTGACCTAACAAAAGGGGCCCTAACAAAAGGAAAAACGGCTGTTGATATTGGACACCGATGCGTCTCAGGTAAAGTGTTATGTTTCAGATATTTATATATTTTCAGACATTTTACATGTTTGATAGCCTATGTTGTTTTTTCTTATCAATATTTTCCTTTTATAACTGTATATGTTACATACTTTTTCGAACCCATCTTCTGTGTCTTATGTAGGATATTAAGTATGCAAGCAATGGAGGTGCGAGCCTGTTTCTATTGATACACATGGCACAATGGGTCCGCCCCCTGTGGGCTGCTTCAGATGAATATAAATACATCAACTGTTCACCTTTAACTGTCCGCAACTGCCCAACAGGCAGTTTGTGCGCCCAACTGACACCTTGTAGAAACAGAGGATGCATTAGACTATTATTTAACTCATCTTTTTTGTGATTATTTTAAATTCAAGTGCATTTTTCGGTATTTCAAAGGCCCTTTGGGTTACGGTGGCATTGCTGTGCTCAAGGTTAGTACAATAGGTGTTTCTAAAATCTGCTTGGCACCTACCGGTACATGCAGCGCATGACCCGCTAACATTTAACTGAGTCAAATATCAGAAAAGAGCTGAACTAACAAGCTGCCGGTTTACTTGCATGGTTCTTTGGATAAAATCTCAATAGCAAACATCACAACAAAGCAGACTTTGTTATTTGAGTTCATGCCTTTAACTTATTAAAAGATAAATAGACAAAATAATTGTCTGCTGGTTAGGAAAGAAAGCATTTGGCTGTGATGTAGAAGTGATGCTTCAGTCAATACAATGAGCAAAAAATAGTCCCGCTAAAAATAGTAAGAGTTCACATAGTGTAGATGCTTCCTGCTCACACAATTCAAATCACTGGAAACTTCTGCCCTGCCCAGAAAGATCAAATTCTTTTTGGTTTTATATATATATATATAAATATATAAAATATAAATAAGTACTACAGGTATACTAGTAGTAGCTTTGCTAGTCAGAGTATTAGTCGACTGTCTGTTTAACATCTGCTAACACTTTATTTTGATGCTCCCTAACAGGCGTTCTACTGAATATAAGTTACTTTCAACAACATGTCAACTTATTCTAGTTACCCTAACCTTAATCCTAACCTAACAGCCTACTAATACTCTAATGGGAGTTAGTTAACATGTAGTTGCTAATTAATGAGAGATAGTTGACATGTACAGTAGTTTCAAAGTTACTTAATAAAGTGTAACCTATAATTCTTATTGTAATGATTGATGCAATTTATATTTATGCAGCTTAACTGAAACTTTTATCCATTCACAGATTTATAAACATTCAGCATACATTTTATCGATTATTTTTCTCCCTGAAAAGCAAACCTATGACCTTGCTATTAACACCATGTTCTACAAGCTGAGCTACAGTAATACTGTAATATCGCTTTCATCTCATAGTAGATTACCAATTACCAAGTTATATTTTTAGTATGATCGTAAGCGCTCACTGACTGTCTTAGTTGGGAAATATTTTAATGGCCACCATTCGACACCAAATTTGCTTCTTCATTCTAACTGCACTTTCAAATGGTTGTCTCCAATGAACTCTCTTAGGTTGTCCTGTCTACAATGGGGGTCAAAGCAGCTCTTCCGAGATACGAGCTCTACTTGTATAATGTAGTGCTGTGTATGGCAATGCTCTGGGCTGCCAGATGGATATTTGACGTGTCCAGTTGTAAGTATAAATGAACATATGTTCTGATGTGACCATAAAACGATTAAATCAATTTTCTCGAGTGGTTTCTGTGAGGCTTTAACCATTTTACTGCAACATCCACCTGAGCTCATAAATGAACACACAACGATTAGAGCACAGAAATAGCTCTACTGTATATTGTATGAGGAGAAAGACAGCGCAGCCATCCGCTTGCCTCAGAAAGTTATGCAAAGTACGCAGCAGGGATCATATGTCAGTATTAATATACCAAGGGACTGAACAGAGAAAGAGAAAGAGAAGGAGAAGAGAAAGCTACTATTGTGGGTTTATGACCAAATTTGAATTTGTGATCAGTATGCAGTAATGACATCACTCAGTATGCAGTTTTTATATATATATATATATATATATATATATATATATATATATATATATATATATATATATATATATATACATAAATATACACATAAACTTTTATGTTTGATGCGATTAATTGATTTGACAGCACCAATAATATAATGAATATGCAATTGTTTTGCATCCATGTAAGAAATACATTTATTAACTAAAGTTTTTGCTGAATTAAATGACTTAAATGTCAATATTTGATTATGTTTAGTAATGAAAAGAGCATTAAATAACTTTATGATTCTTCATTCAGCAAATTCCAACAGGAAAACCTTCAAGACTAGTGTTCGGCCAGGATGGTACTACTCTGGCAGAAAAATGGTGAGATTTTGCATGTTTAATTTCATACCGGATCTAAATAAAATTGTGCATGTAGACTCTGATTTACCTGTGTCACACTGCAGGACACGGCTGACGTTGAGTGGATGATGTGGTTTTCCACGTTCCGAGAGCATATCATCTTTGCACTCTCAGGTCATGTAATCTTTGCCAAGATCTGCTCCTTGCTGGCTCCACAGGTGGCTCTTGAAAGTCCAGACACATCTATGTTACATGTGGAAGTAATCACTAAAGATATCACTTCATATTGGTCACCTGAAAAGCTTATTCTCTTATTTTTTCCCCCATCCCACAGTACAGATCTTTGGTGTTCATGGTGTACGGTATGCTGGCGGTTTTCAGCAGTATGGGCTGGGCCTACATCATGCTCATCCTGTCTCACTGTGTGCTGCTCTATAGCATCTCTCTGGTCAAGCTGAGGTGGCTCTGCTTCGTCGCTGGACTCACTACACTGGCTACGTTTAAAATGGAGCCCTTCATTTCCTGGCAGGTATATTATCGACACGTAAAGTAAATCTACACAAGTAAAGCTATATTTTATATATTTTTTTCTAAACGAAAAGAAAATACATTTAATGTTTGTTACAAATATAATTTGTTAATTATAAATAGAAATTTTAAAGATAAATAAAATAAACAATGCATATTACAATATCTAATAATTAATATTATTATTATTAAAATGAAAATAATATAATTTAATTATAAATGGGTTTTTTAAACTAAAAAAAATAAAACAAATTATAAAAAAGTATCTTTACTAATTATTATTATTATTACTATTGTATAGCATCATCATTATTATTGATTAGAAGTTAAATCTAAATGTTTAAAAATGATGATGAGAATAATAATTAATATAATAATCTTTGTTATTTATTTTAATAAAAGAATCCTTATTTATTGTTAAAATAAAAGAAACAAATAAATTACAATGAACAATACATATTGTTCATACAATACAATATGTGATTATGATTACGTTAATTTGAGACGGCTCCTCTTTCAGGAAGGGTTTGTGACGGGCAATTTTGAGCTCCGTCCTCTTTTGTTCTACGGCGGTTGTGGTTTCACCATCATGCGCTGTATGAGTTTTGCTCTTGAGAACTGTGAGAGAAAAGATGGAAACTACAGCATCCTTGAGCTTCTCAAATACAACTTTTACCTCCCCTTCTTTTACTTTGGACCCATCATGACATTCGACAAGTTCTACATTCAGGTCTGCAAGTAAATGAAACAAATGAATTGATGGTTTAATTATTTTCCAAATAAATAGCATTGCTCTTTGTCACCCCGCCAGGCCAATAACCCTAACCTGACAAGGAAGGACGGGGAGATGTGGAACATTTCCATTCAGGCCCTGCTACACCTAGGGGTTATTATGATAGTGGCAGTCCTCTTTCACTTCATGTACATTCTGACCATTCCTAGTGACATGAAGCTCCTTAAACACATCTCCGACTGGGCCCTCGGTAAGTATGTTAACTAAATTTACTCAAGTTTATCAATGTCCAAAAGACCACCATGGCCTGTCTCTTCTTTATTATGCAGTCGGATTGGCCTACTTAAATCTGGTGTATGATTGGGTGAAAGCGGCAGTGATGTTTGGAGTGATAAACACAGTATCAACACTGGATCATCTGGACCCTCCCAAACCACCGAAATGCATTACAATGCTTTATGTTTTCTCTGAGGCGTGAGTGAGCCCTTACTATTTTTATTTTCTTCATAAATTAATTTTGATATAAGTAAAACAAAACTATATTCATCATTCTAAAAGTGTAAAATATAATATATTTTTTTACAGACACTTTGATCGAGGAATAAATGATTTTCTATGCAAGTATGATTGACATTGTTACATCTATCAGACTTTTAAGCAACAGAATGCTCGCAAGCACCAGTCCTTTAACAAGAATGCTATCATCTCCACAGATATGTTTATAACTATCTCGGCGAGAAACATCAGAACATTTTGGATGAGCTGATTGCCTCTCTGTGCACTTATGGCATCACGGCCCTCTGGTTGGGACCAAGCTGGGTGGTCTTCATCTGGGCTTTCTTAAACTGCTTCGGCCTTAATTTTGAAATGTGGACCGTAAAACTCTTCTCCATGGAACCTTTTATTTCTATTGAGGTAAGTTAAAGAAATATGACAAGTACGGTACATTGCAAAAAGTGATCAGTTGACTTAACTTAAAAAATAAGGAAATTAACTTGGGATTAATTAATTCTACATAACTTTTTTTTTTAATTACTCACGGTTTAATTACTTAATTTTAAAGGAATGGGTTTCCTCACACTTTTCTCTTTTTTTAAAGTTAGGTCAACTGATCACTTTTTACTGTCTGATAATTTGCTGGATTTTGTTGTCAGGTACACTAACATGGACAGAGCGATTTAAAGTGCTAATGATAATTCTAATGCTCCAGTGCTCCCTCTAGTGGTTAAATGTACAATCACGGGAAATAAAAACGATAATCTCTTCTAAAAATGTTTCCTTCCACCCACAGATGGCGATATCAGATTCTATGTCACGCAGGATCAGGGCTGTGTTCAATACCTTCAACTTCTGGACAATTGTGCTTTACAATATCCTGGCCCTGAACAGTATTGAATTTGCACAACTGGTAGCAAAGAGATTGTTACTTAAAGGTAAACTACTGAGGTGATACTTGAGCAATTTAAACAACACACACACACACACACACACACACACACACACACACACACACACACACACACACACACACACACACACACACACACACACACACACACACACACACACACACACACACACACACACACACACACACACACACACACACACACACACACACACACACACACACACACACACACACACACACACACACACACACACACAATGTTATCTAGATACACTTAAATCGAATCATATTTTGTTTGTCAGGTTTCCCCTTCACCACCATCACTGTGATGTTCGTTACCTACTGTTTGATTCAGCTGATTAAGGAAAAGGAAAGAAGACAGGCTTTGATTGACGATCCAGACCCAATCCCCCCTCCAGCCCCTGTCCCTGCACCCACTACCACAGATGCCAGCACCACCCAAATGGACGCTGCTGCCGCCCAGCCTGTGGACCCAAACAAGCAAAAAGCAGAGTAGAGATTACACATGGTTACATTTTTATAAAACCTGAATGGTATACTTACACAATTTGTGACAATCATAGTCTAGAAATATGGAGAAATTATCTTTAAATAACAGTACTCTAAGGAAAAATGCTGCAATCGAAACTGCTTTTTACATTTTTACAGATTTTATCAACATTATAGACTATTTAGTTTAGTTAAAGTTTAACATATGTAATAGGAGTTTCAAATAACTGATTTGTAGTTAAAAACATAGATAGATTTTATTACTACAAATTTTATAACTAAGTTTTAATTCAGTGTTCATACCATAAGTAATTACTGCCTGAGATTGAAAATACTGGGCTCAAGATCACAGAGATTATATTTTGAAGTTGTGATATACATTAAAATAATCTTCATTAATGATTATATGTGTCTCTTTGGAAGTTCTTTATCTAAACTTTTTTTTTCTTTTTGTGGAACTTCCATTCATGGATAAAATGACTGTATGTAGTGAAATAGTAAAGTTCTTATTGACAGAGATCGATCACAGATTCACTCTTCTTGCATGACGTGGTTGCTGAAATTAAACTGTGACTTAACAAAAGCATAAATGTCATCAAGAACATTCAAGATCTTTGATGTCATGAAACCCTTTTCATTCACTCCAGGATATTTATATGAACTGATATAAATATTGATATTCTCATCAGTGACTCCTTAGAAAAAAATCTTGGGGAACAGTTGATATTAACCAGACATTTTATCCTTATATTTTAATCTTTTTAAATTATAATATATAATTGTTATAATTAATATATAAAAGTTATTTTAACTTGAAAATGCAGCTCAGCCAATTTATAAAAACATACAATAACAATGATATGTAGACGTCAACTAGCTCAAAAGGCTATGGAATATATAATAAGATCATTTGGCTACACTTCACCTTAAGGTGACGTTGTTTATGCAAATAAGTACAAAGTCATTAAAAACTACATGTACTTATTATAGGGCATTTTCTATGGTGGGATATTTGAAATTTACCTAAATGTATGGAAAGTTAAGCATTTTAAACCATATTACAAGATGAGAACCTCTATAATAAAATATCCCATTATCAATAATACAGTCTGTAAATATAATAAATCAAGAGGTTGATTCATAATCTCATGATTCATAATCTCATAAAGGTTCTATGCAGTGGCCTGTGATCTCACCCAGAGGGCCAAAGTTCCTTCTGACTGCTGTCTCCCATGGGGAAGTGTGTCAGCTGTTGCACAGGACAGGGGGTTGTGTTTCACATGTACAAGTATGGATTCCACATCTTTGTGAAGGCTCCATAAATAGCCTCCAGTTGGAGTTTGCTTGAAGCATTGGGACAGCTGATAAAGCCGGAATTCCTGACAGCAAAGCGGAACTGCCTCTTCTTTCTCAACCACTAACAGAAGTGCGGAACAGAGAGCTCTGGACTAGCCATTGACTTCATTGTGACCGTTAGGGATAGTACGTGATCAATATGGCTATACCCATAGATCCCATGGAGGAGCCGCGTATGTACCAGCAAACCCTGTTGCAAGATGGGCTATACGATCTTCTGGAGAGTGATTTGATGGTTGACTGTGTGCTGAAGATAAAAGACAAAGAGTTTCCATGCCACCGGTTGGTCCTGGCTGCTTGTAGCTCGTACTTCAGAGCTTTCTTCAAGTCAGGTGTAGAGGAAAGTAAACAAAAGGAGATCGTATTGGAGGATGTGGAGCCTGGCGTCATGGGGATGATCTTGAAGTACCTCTACACCTCGAACATCAACGTGACGGAGCAAAACGTGCAGGACATCTTCGCTTTGGCCAACCTGCTTCAGATCCCCTCGATTTTCACTGTATGCGTCTCGTTCCTGCAAAAGCGATTGAGTTTGAGCAACTGTTTGGCCATTTTTCGACTAGGACTGATGCTGGATTGTCCTCGTCTGGCCATATCTGCGAGGAACTTCGCTTGCGAGCGCTTCCAGTTTATTGCTCGGGATGAAGAATTCCTGCAACTGATTCCAAGCGAACTGGCGGCCATTATTGCATCTGACTCTTTGAACGTAGAAACGGAGCAAGAAGTTTTTGAGGCTTTGATCAAGTGGGTTGGACATGAGCAAGAAAAAAGACTGGAGGATCTACCGGGTCTGTTGGATTGCATTAGATTACGTCTGGTTCCTCAGGACTACTTCACCAAAAATGTGGAGACACATGAATGGATAAAATCGAACCCAGAGATCACCAAGAAACTGCAACTGGTTAAAGATGCCCATGCTGGGAAGCTTCCAGAAGTTAAGAAGACCAAAAGCAAAAAGAGTGCTGGTGAGGAAGGAAAGAAGGAGGGAGATGAAGAGGAAGAAGAAGAAGAGAAGGAGGAACTGCTTCCAGGCATTTTGAATGACAATCTGCGGTTCGGGATGTTCCTGAGAGACTTGATCTTCTTGATCAATAACACTGCATCGGTGGCTTATGACCCGACGGGAAATGATTGTTATGTGGCGGCACTCTCTAACCAAATCCCTAAAAACCACTGCAGTCTGGTCACAAAGGAAAACCAGATATTTGTGGCAGGTGGACTCTTTTTTGATGAGCAAAGCAAAGATGAACAGATCTATTCATACTTCTTGCAGGTAAAGGACTACGTTCCTTCATTTCCTGATTTAGTTTTCATTCATTGTTTTTTCAGCATCATTCATTCTACACACTGTGAATTGTGTAGAACAAAAAATCATAGACAACTTTAGTAAACAGATCAGCGTGTTTTTGCATTTACCCAGCTGTATTTACCTAATATTTGGATAGAAGGTAAAGATCCATTGAATCGTTGGTTTTCTGTCCTGTGTTGCCAAAGTATTTTATATTAAACTCAAGGCAGGATATTTCAACGGGATCATGTTAAGTAATTTTGCTTTCATAGGATTTTTTTATTGGCAGCAAACGCTCATGTAAACTGTCTCATACCACAGTTTGACCCTGCGACATCAGACTGGATGGGTATGCCTCCTTTGCCCTCCCCCCGCTTCCTATTCGGGATGGGTGAAGCTGAAAACTTCATCTTTGTGATTGGAGGGAAAGAAATGAAAGAAGGAGAACACATTCTGGAAACAGTCATGATGTATGACAGACAGTAAGTACTGATGCCACGTTAATTATTTGAAGATGAGCTGCACATTTGTCTTTTGCATTTATTGAATCATGAATCTTTCAAACAGATACTTCAAGTAGCTCTGTTTTTTTAAGGTGTCTTAAATGGGCCGAGTCAGATCCTCTTCCCTACCCAGTATATGGCCATGGAGTAGTGTCTCATAATGAAATAATCTATGTAATCGGAGGAAAGGGGGAGAACAAGTAAGTTTGTAAGCTATTTCTGTTTTCTGTTTTAAAATATGCATTCAATATGATCTCCAGGCAAACATTTGGAACAATAATTTTTTTTATATAAATGATTTTAAAATAAGTTTCTTTTGTTTACCAAGACTTAATTTTATAAAAAATACTGTAAAAAAACATCAACTTTGTCAAATATGATTACCGTTTAAAATACAGTAGCCATTTTTAAAAAACCGCTTAGTTTTCATCGTCACACAATTCAGAAATCATTCTAATTCATTCTAATATGACGATTTACTACTAATATGATGATTTAAGAAACATTTTTTGATAAGAAATGCTTTTTGAGAGACTTAATTATGCCAAAATTGTAAACAGTATTCTAGCTGCACAGTGTATCTCACAGTTACACATATTTGTCTTATTTTGTAGACAGTGTTTGAACAGAGTGTGTGCGTATGACACTAAAAAGCAACAGTGGATGGATCTGGCTCCATTAAATACTGCACGCTCACTTTTTGGGGTCACCATCCACAAAGACAAGATCTATGTGGTAGCTGGTGTCACTGATACTGGCCTCACAGGCAGCGCTGAGGTCTATGACATCAAAACCAACAAGTAAGTATAGCCTATGGACGCATACATACATATACAGTTGTGTGAAAAATTGTTTACCCCCCCCACCCCCCCGCGCGATTCTTTTGCATACTTGTCACAATTCAATGTTTCAGAACATCAAAAAAAATTACATTTTAGACGAAGATAAGATAAATAAACACAAAATGCAGTTTTTAAATGAAGGTTGTTACATGGCCTTGTGTGAAAAAGTGTTTGTCCCACCTGTTTAAACGTAACTTAAATGTGGTTTATCACTCCTGAGTTCAATTTCTCTAGCCACTTCCAGGCCTGATTACTGCCACACCTGTTCTCAATCAAGAAATCACTTAAATAGGACCTGCCTGACAAAGAGAAGCAAACCACAAAAAATCTTCAAAACCTAGACATCATGCAACTGCTGAGCAAAAAAAACATCAAACATCAAAACATCTTGATGACCCTCAAAACTTTTGGCAAAATACTCTGTGGACTGTCGAGACAAAAGTTTAACTTTTTGGAAGGTGTGTGTCCTATTACATCTGGTGTAAATGTAACACTGCATTTCAAAAAAAGAACGTCATACTAACAGTAAAATATGGTGGTGGTAGTGTGATGGTCTGGGGATGTTTTGCAGCTTTAGGACCTGGAAGACTTATAAATGGAAAATAAATGATGTGATTAATGGAACCATGAATTCTGCTGTCTACCAAAAAATCATGAAGGAGAATGTATGGCCTTCTGTTGAAGCTGAAGCAAACACATCAACACACCAGCAATGGTCCAAATCACACCAGCAAGTCCACTTCTGAATGGCTGAAGAAAAACAAAAAGAAGACTTTGGAGTGGCCTAATCAAAGTCCTGACCTGAATCCTATGGAGATGCTGTGGCATGACTTTAAAAAGGCTGAATTATAACAATGATGCAATGAGTGGGCTAAAATTCCTCCACAGCGCTGTAAATGAAAAAAAATAATCGCAAATGCTTTATTGCAAAACCAGTTATTAGGTTTAGGGGGCAAGCACTTTTTCACACAGGGCCATGTAGGTTTGGATTTTGTTATCCCTTCATAATAACAACCTTCATTTAAAAACTTTATTATCTTTGAATAAAATGTAAATTTGTTTGATGATCTGAAACATTTAAGTGTGACAAACATGCAAAAAAAAAAAACAAAGGAAGAAGGAAGGGGCAAACACATTTTCAAACAACTGTATGCTAAAAACTTTCAGCATTCTAATATTAGTTTTATGATACACATTGACTAGTGGGACAAACTCAACATAAATAGCTTGCACTAAATTAATATTTAACCACAACTCTCTCTATCTTCCAGGTGGTCAGAGTTTGTGGAATTTCCCCAGGATCGTAGTTCCCTTAGCCTGGTCACCCTGGGTGGTGTTCTCTATGCTGTGGGTGGGTTTTCTATGTTTCCCAAAGAAGACAGTGATGATCTCATGCCGCAGGAGATGAATGACATCTGGAGGTGAGGCACTTATCCACTACAGCAGTCAATCAATTTAAGTAGAGGGATGCGTCCACTTAGCAGCTGATGTAATTGACTATAAGATTAATCTTGTTAGATTTTTTGTTTTTGAAAGAAGGCTGCATTTATTTGATAAAAAAATTCAGTAAAACTAACTAGTCAACTGACGCATCAGAGAAGAACCGCCATTACAGAAGGGAAGCTATCTTCACATTTTGAGCAAATATTATTAAAAAACAACTTGGACGGATGAGGGTCTGTACAATTTGTACTACAGACAGGGTCATTTCATGGGATTTCATGTTCACCAAGTTTTTGTGTGTGTGTGACTATTTTATCCAAATAAATTAAAAACATTAAAATGAATTGCTTTAAATACTACAAGTGAACTTGATAATGATAATGTGCAATACAATATTCAATATCAATACATTTAAAGTATATCAGCCAATAATTAATATGGTACTGATCTCTAATAATCTAGGCCCTACAGGTCTTTATTTTTGTATATCATACATGATTTGACTACATATACAATTACTATTGTATACTACAATCCAAATAAAAAGGTTCATGTTTTTTCACAGGTATGATGAAGGCGAGAGGAAATGGAACGGCATACTCAGGGAGATTCAATATGCATCTGGTGCAACAGTTCTAGGAGTTCGTCTCAACAGTCTTCGACTCACAAAGATGTGAGACTACGTGCGGTCCATTGATTTAGTGTACCAAAAAGAAAAGAAGGTATAAACTCTGCTGATTTAAAACCAGCAATTGGACAAAGTGAAGTCAAGTCTGAACCAGCATGAAACATAATAGGACAGAACATCTGTTTTCAGACTCATTCCATGGAAGTGATCATATGATATTCAACATTCAAACACACGTTATTAATCATTTGGAAAAGAAAGAAAAATTAATCCAACCCAGGCTCATTGGAAAAAAAACTGTGGTAAAATTTCAGCAAAATGATGTTATGTTACTTATTGCACATTTCACAGCACTTTCAAATTTAAAAGATCAGTGAGCGGCGATGAAAGCACCTTCAGTTTTATTTGCAACAGATGAACGTGAGTCTGATTCGAACTTGTATTCTGTAGGATGTTTTACATATGGATATGAAATGTCTTGTGAGTGGCACTAAAAGGTTAATGCTCTGTTTGTGTTTGAAAATAGTGTGACACCTACAATAAACCTATATCAATAGTATTAACAAAAGCAGATGTGAGAAGCAAAAAAAATTGCAGAAGCAACCATATAATTTCAATTTGACTTTACAAGTCTTTTATAAGAGCTCTTTTATTGTTGACTCATGTTGCACTGCACTCATACACAAACACACTCACAATCACAGGCCTCATTTATAAAATATAGGTTACAAAACATCCGACAATTGATCTTACAATCATTTCTCAAATGTGTGTGTATCTTGTCCTACTCAACCCACTCCAAGTGGGACTTGAACCGGCATGAGAGGCAGGTGTGCTAAAGACCGCAGCCTCTTGCATTAGTCGCTAACACGCCAGTTGAGGCAAGGGAGTTAGGTTTACCTCTACAGCTCTTACTGGCCTACCTAAACCTCACTCCCATCCGGGTCACGGCACCAAATATAACCGATCCTACATGATCCGCTCAGAGTGGAACTCTGAATGGGAAGTGTGTGCGCTAACAAGGATGCTAAAAATCCTTTACAGTAATACCTCGAGATACGAGCGTCCCTACATACGAGTATTTCAAGATCCGAGTATGGTAGTGAGAAATGAAGCATGAAATTGTGGATAAATATTAGCATGGTGTCCGCGTGAGCAATCTAGCACGCAGGAGCATCAGGAAGAACTGTCGATCGCTGATCGAGCTACAGACGATGAAACATACACAGGTGTTGCAAGAGCTCAGCCGTAGCAAGGAGGAGGAGGGTGAACCGGAAGAAAACTTTTCTACAACTGAAATTAAGGAAGTGATGGCTATGTGGCAGAAGGTTTTTAAAGGGAGGCAGAAACGAATCTCCCTTGATTGGTATTTTGTTAAAAGGTCTGCGCCAAGTGAAAGCGAAAGTGAGGGTAGTCAGTCGAAAAAAGGTAAGAAAAGGTACGAAAACAAATCGAAAAAAGCAAAACAATAATATCAAATAGAAAAGTTTTTAAAAAAATACGTAAGTAAGCTAAGTTTAGTTATATCAATTTAAGTTTACGTAAGATTACGTAACCACATTTTATTTGATATCACACAAATCCTTATACTGTATACATGTACTATAATTTTGTGTGTGTGTGTGTGTGTCTCTAAACCAATGAAACACATGTTTTTTTTCCATTGTTACGAATCTGGAACGGATTAATTTGTTTTCTATTATTTCTTATGGGATAACATGATTCTAGATACGAGCATTTCGAGTTACGAGCTCTGCGCTGGAACGGATTATGCTCGTATCTCGAGGTATTACTGTACTTGAGAATGGGGAGTGGCAACAATTGCTTAGATTTCCAAATAGTACCTGCACTACTAAGCTGACTCACTGCCACAAGGAAAATTGTGCATATCTATCTCTGACTGATATGGTGCAAAGCGCTTTTCCATGTCAAAGACAGTTATAAATCTAAACGTTGGCGTGGATTGTAGCGCACAAATATGTGGGTAAACATTTTATTAATAGGTAGGCTACTTACTAAATTTTGAGCTACTTAATTTACTACATCAGAAAAAGCCAAAATAAGTCTTTATTAATCGATAATAATCTGCCACATAATTAGAATTATTTTGAAAAGGAACAAAAGTTGTTGGTGTTTTACTGCCACTAGTGTTCATTTCAGCTTGAAACTGCAGTGAATTGTATTTATACGAATATAACTTATTCGAGTTTTGCAAAAACTTTTTTCCAGTAAGCACAACAGAAATAAGGCTGTGAAAATACTGTTTTTTAACACTTTTTTTTGGTCAGAGTTCTTTGTGTCATGTTGTGTAATTGGTCATTTTATTGTTTTTTTTAAGATTATTGTTCATGTGACATTTCTGCTGTGAATGAGAGAAATATTTGCCTTTCAAAGTAAAGCAAAAACAAACACAAAAATGCTTGGTGTGATGTTTCATTTAGTTCAATATGGAAATTATCATTTTATTTTGTTACAGACAATAAATACTACCCAATACAATAAATGACAAAATACAGCTTCATTTTATTAGCACCACTAGACTCTAGTCTTTGTATTGTTTATTATCCTGCTGGCAGAACCAGCACTTTCAACTGCATGTACACAAAGTTAACCGAGACTTACTAGCGCATAGAATTAAAACATAGGAACAGTCACGCTCATGATTGTTTTAGTACATTGAAAGAATGGGTAAGTTTAAGTATTACATGTTGAGTGCTAGTTTAGGGAAAAAAGTGAATATATTTATTAGGGGCCAAGCACCGAAGGTGCGGAGGCACCTATTGTTTTTGTTCCGGTTCTTATTATTATTATTATTATTCTTCTTCTTCTGCCATTGAAGTCTATGACAGCCCATAGAACCGTAAGCGGGAAAATGAAAAAAAGTTGGCACACTCATAAAGGAGAGTCCAATCATTGACCATAGCAAAATTGAAGTCTCTAACTCAATCTCTATAGCGCCACCAACCGTCCAAAGTTGCACTCACGTTTACGTAAATAACTTTTGAACCGTATGTCCTAGAAACAAAATTCTTTTGTCCACTGATTCCTTGGCTCAAGACGATTCGATTGCACCCTATGACGTCATTTTCCGTCATGAAAATTTTCCCGCCATTTTGAATTTTATGAAAAACCTACTTTGTCGAACTCCTCCTAGGCCGTTCGTCCGATCTTCACGAAAATTGAACCACATCATCTCCCGACAATGTGGACAAAACGATATATAAAGAAAGTTGATTCGACAAACCGTTTACGAATAACTCGCGAAAGAATCCGAGGTAAAAGTCGCCAAATTGAAACTGAGGCTTTATCTCCGCAATGCATTAGTCTTTTCTGACCAAACTAGGTGTGTGTTATGTCAATCATGGTCTGAGGCTACCTGCAGAGTTTTGGCGCTCTGCCCCCTAGTGGTCAGGAGTTATGAAAAACTGACTTTTTTGCTTATAACTTCTGAACCCTTTGGCCAAAAAACATGAAACTGGTCTCTTTAGATCCAGTGGGTCATGCCGAGTCCTGTGATACCAAATATTCCCATATCGGCCATTTTGAGCGTCTGCCATTTCGATTTTTCTTATAAGATGCTAAGTTTAACAAACACATGACTTTAGTGCTCTGTCAGCAATGGTTTACCCAATTGAAAGCAAACTTTGCATGTGTCAGTCACCACACTCTCAATGTACCACATGAATTGACACTACAATTTGGTTACAGCGCTGCCTGTTGGTTGAATGTGATAAACCATTAAATCGAAATACTAAAGACCGTATTGTTGATTTTTCAGCCATTTAGACTTAAGTCATATTGAAATGTCTTTAGATTCTTACTGCCGTTGGTCTGATGATGCAAGCCATGTCGGCATAACATGTAATGCCCTCCTTGCGCTTGGCCCCGTGATGGCTGCTAGCAGCTATATTTGAATTTGGTTTTATAATGTCTTTCCAAGATAACTGCATGGTGAGTGGTTTCTTAAAAAAATTAAACAGACAATAAGAAAAACTACTCAAATTCGGAAGTGCAAATAATCTCTTCTTGCTATCACTTATTATTTATTACAAAAGGATAGCACACACCAGGACAAACTAAAATAACAGACAAAATCCTTCTTAATATATAAATCTTTCTTTCCTAAAAATCACATAAATATACATACTTAAAAAATAAAAAGGCCACAAACATCCAAAGTCTTTCTTAATAAGCAGCAAACTAGGAATAATACACACTAGTAAAGTATGCAAAACATAAAAAATAGTAAAGACTTCCACCTTTTATTCTCCCTCGCAATCTGTAAGAGAAACATGTTCTTTCAGATGCACAAATCAATTTAAAATGTAGCTCTTAAATAGGATTTTTTGTACTAAAGATTTTTAAAGATTTTTTGTACTAAGATTTTTTTTAAAGATTTTTCAGAATTTTACTTCTGTGCAATTTCATGTAAAATAAGACTTACATTTAAGAGAGAAATGAAATGAAATATGATCACAACAGAAAACCTTTAGCAGTGTTTCTTTTTAACAAAACATGTTATTCAAATATGTGTTATCCAAAACTTTGTACCATAACTTTAATGCTCAAATAAAGTGAAAAAAACAAAACAAAAGTTAATTATGTGTTAATTCATCTTGTGATAAGACATAAAGCAAGTGCTATGTGCATTATTAGAAAATTGCCTGGGGAAGTTTTTAATATTTCAATAATATCGTTAAGAAAATGAGATGAAATATGTTAAAATATATTAAAAGGGCCTTTAAGAATATAAACATCCTCAGTGTACCGATATCTCGAGGGTTGAGGACTAAAGTGTAATAAAGTGAGTTAGGTATAACGTGCAATATGACAATATGATATGGTGATATGAAAAACATGTAAAGAACACTACCAACATATCTGTGGCAAAACCATAAAAAGGCTAAAACAATTATAATCTGGCACAACATTTACATTTCTGTTAAATAGAAGAAAAAAAATCCTTTTTAAAAGACTCTGCTCAGATCAACATTTTCTTTCCCAATCATGCCACTGTAAATTCAATCTACACATTCACGATCATGACATCTCTATTTCATTATACACTTATGGCAGGTTTGTTATAATACCTCCACAATTAGCGGGTTATGACTGGTTATGAGTAGTTACAGATACAGAGACAAAACATATTGACAAATGCAGAATATTGCCAATTACTGTAGGTCTGCTGTGTACTGTACTGTGTTAAGTTACTAGAGAGATCTAGCATGTTATGCTTCTGCTTTAATATTAATTCCAGAACTTCTACAATTCCATTTCAAACTTAAAGGGATAGTTTAGACAAAAAAATAAAGTGCTGTTATCATTTACTCAGCCTTATGTAGCAGCTTGAGCATTCTGCTACTAATAATCCCGTTTATCATAACAATAACAGATTATAGAATTTTGGGTGAATAGTTTGTTTACTATGCAAGCTTGTTAACCACCACAGAATAAATTTAAAAAAATTAAAAAGACAATTCTGACTTCTTCCTCTCTCACAATTGCAAGTTTATATAAGTTTATATAAGTTTATCACAGTTGTAATTTTATAACTCGCAATTGCGACCTTTTGTCTCACAATTCTGAATTGTGAGATATAAACTTACAATTCTGACTTTTTCTTTGAACTGAGAGATAAAAAGATGCAATAACCCTTTTAATTCTTTTATTCCATGGCAGAAGCCATATTTAACATTTAACTCCCTATTCTGCCGGAACTTTCAGGAATTTCTTAAAGAAACATGTACCATTTAAAACCACTTGCCATTATCACTTGCATTAAGCTGCCTTTTCTTAATCCAGAAACATGACTGATGTTCTGTGAACAAGGTTCCTTATTATCTAAGATGGTAAGAAGGTAAAATTCTAGAGCTTATTCCCCAAATAAAAACGTATTTCCATCTTGCACGTTCTTTCATGAGTGCTGATCTCCATATCTCACCACATTCATTTGACTCTATAAAGAATGTAAACAAAGAAAACTGATTAAACAGAAAATGACACAGAATTTATTTACAGACTAAGTATATTTATATAAATATCATAAATGTGTGTATATATATATATATATATATATATATATATTGGATAATACATATTATAGCTATTATATTTTACTGCTCGTAGAGTGTTTCCTTTAACTATATTTTGCCTATAAAAATCCTCTCTGACACTGAGTAAGGATGTTTTGTTTTTTTATACACATTTTCTATAAACTCTTTTCAGATTCTATGTGGCCTCTCAACAGGACCATGAGTCCCAGAAGGCAATCTAATAGTTTGCTACATAACCATGTAATTACCATGTAATTATAACCATGTAATTATGTAAATAATTACATAATTTTAGGGCACAAAACAATAACATGATTTTCATCATTTGATGACTGAAGCCTTCATTTCTATAAGTTATTCAGGTCTGGTGTCATTTAAAATCATCATAAAATAGTGTATAATAAAAAAAAGTGAAAGCTTTAATGATAAATTGCTGTAAAAAGAAAAAATGAAGAAAAAAGATAAACCTGTACCATAAAGCATTTCAGACATTCAACAGAAATATTTTGAACCAAACACACCCTGCCGCTCATCCAGGTTTGATATTGCCTCTATGCAAATAAAACACTCCATTTCACACTCATTCCTTCAAAAGTGGTTTAGGCGTTTCAGATTTTGCCATCACACATATGGCCAACACTGAGAGTAAAGTGCTCAGAAAAAATGTAAAATATTATATAGAGAGAGAAAAAAAATTGCGAAACATCCTTCTTTGGGATTGTTACAAATAATAAAGGTTTTCTCAAGAGCCTCTGCTACATATAACCTTTGATACCGTCCAATCTGTGCCCTGCACAGACATTTCACAAAACGAACCTCTGCAAATATCAGAGGACCTCATGTGGCAAAACTTTAGACTTTCAGAATACAAAGAAGACAGGACAATATAAATACATCTACGATTAAAAATAAGGTGCTGGAGTGATTATACATTTCATATTCAGAAATAACATATAAGCTAACAAGATTTGGTTACTGTGATACATCTGGATTTGGTTATGGTAGGGGGACATATTTATGCTACATATTTATTGGCTGAAAAGCTGTTCCCAAACTTCCCACAGCGCCCTCAATATGCATTTGTATTTTGTAATGCAGCTAATTGGAATTTCAACTAGTTAGACCAAAATGGACAAAGCATGAAGGAGTATAGCAAGATGGTGAACGTGATTCTACATCAGTATTATTAAACTATCATTTTCCAAGTTATGGGTAGGATTAGCTTTAAGAGTAGGGATTGTTCCAGGATAAACAAAATATGTTGACTTAGGAACATGTCTTACCTGGCCAAATCACGGTGACCATAACTGTGCTAACTGCTAATCCGTAGCTCACAAAAAAACTGCATCAGACATCAACAAAAATAATGAGAACATTTGATTTCTTTCTGTAATATGAGAAGCTTATTTAAACAGTATATAAAATATCTCTATGAGAATAAGATAGGTGAAAATTTGCACAGTTTAAAAGGAATATTCAGTGTCGCACACTGTTCAAACACCTGCTGGAAGTCTTAGACCTCGCTCAGCATGTTTGGAAACCCCTATGAGAGTGATTCATTGGATGTGAATCAAAAAGCTCACAGGGAGCAACTGCAAGCTTTGGGTTTCAGACAGTAAACAATCAAAGGAACCTTAAAATCAAAACTAGTTGTTACCGGAGTTGACCCTTTCAGTGGAAAACAGGGTTGGTGGAGAGGGAAGACCTACGATGGAGTGAACGAAGGGAAGCGGGAGCGACTTGACCTGGTGTATACTGGACGCCTCTCCGGGAGGGGTCATGGGGTGGCTGGGTAGCTGATTGGCTGGTGTGTCCATATCAGTCGACGTGGGGACCAGTCCCAGAAGGTTGGTGGTATCAGATACCAAGGGGTTGCTGACCTGGAAGCACTTTTCCTTGTGGGCTTTGAGCATGTTTGAGAAGCGAAAGCGTTGTCCGCAGACATCACAGGGGTATGGCTTCTCGCCAGTGTGCGTGCGGCGGTGCCGTTTCATATTGGGTCGGCTCGTGAAGCTCTTTCCACAGACCTCACAGATATATGGTTTCTCTCCTGGAACAGACACAAAGATGGAAAAACTTAGTGTGCTTTCACACTGGCAGTTTAGTTCAAAACGGGGTATGATTTGCATGAAAAATTGTGAAAGCTGTCATGCGGACCTGGGGCTCGAGACTATTTGTTTGCACTGGAACTGTGGTGCAAACTTGAACTCGTGTGCACTTATTCAGGAAGTAAAGTAACTTGAGCCTGCATTTTAGCCCATGACGATACCAATAGTTCAAAAAGGCATGAAAGTGATGACAGTAGTGATGATTTGCCTTAGATATGAGTTAAAGTGAGCATGCAGCATAATTGTTCATTATTACAGTTCATTTATCTCGACTCACGGTAACTCGCCAATCCTATTATGTCGACGTTTTTGAAGTGGAACCGCCAAACTCCCTATTTGTCTTAGCATTTTCTTTTCGGTAATGTCGATTCTTTAATGTCGCCGAACACTAATATCTCGAGCACAAAAGAGGGACAAAATCACCACTTCACGTCTATCTCGTGACTGAAGATAGTACCGAGTTCACTGCGCATGCGCTGAGTTTGCGTTGCACGTGGATCGCGGTCCATATGTTCGCTCTGTCAGTGACGCTTTACTCACAGTGCCGTGCAGGACTCTCTGAAGTGAAAGCACATTCACGTTCTTACGCTTCTCAACGAGCAGCGAGTGCTGCCGTGTGTCCACCCCCATCCCAAAGCCTCATCCGCTTCTGTGTGCACATAAAGCCCGCCTTCTCTGATTTGATTGGTTTTCTGATTTGACATTAGTCAGTAACGAGCGGAAACGACCAATGAGTATGAGGCTATGATGAACACACACACACACACACACACACACACACACACACACACACACACACACACACACACACACACACACACACACAAACATCCCTGCTTCTGTTCTGACGCGAGCTCTGCTCAGCGCTGCTGCGGATTGAAGAACCTGGTTGTTAAAAGACTGGACGAAGCCGAATTTGTTGAGAAAGCACATTAGACAGGCAGAACACAAGAAAGTATGCAATCTAGTACAGTGTGATGACCTCACGAGTATGTTGTGACGGTATACGCTGTGAGCGAAATTGTGTTTGCAATGTTGGAGAATATAATTAAAGGTTTGTATCGAGAATCAAAGGTGTTTTTTATTGTATACTGGTAAATCTCTGCTGTTAGTTGGTGCACATATGCCTTTTGTTGTTAGCAAACATATACAGTGTATGTATATTTGTATAGCATGCCGATCGCTTCATCAAATAAATCGCCATATTGGCTGTTGGTTATCTTGATGCTTTTTTGCAACCCCCGAGGTTGTTGACATAACCATATTCCACTGTATATACATTATAATAAATTATTAATAATAATATCTAAATCAAGATTTGTACTGTTTATGACCGGTGCCAGAGTGGTGACTCCTACCAGTGTGGGTCTTCATGTGTTCATCAAAGTACTGCTTCATGTTGAAGTCTTTCCCACACCACTGACACATGAACTGCTTGTGTCCGATATGGATGCTCATATGTGATCTCAGTTGGTATTTGTACTGGAATCTTTCACTGCAGTTCTATAACATGAGTCAGATAAAATATATTATAATTTACATCTATGTTCCTCTGCTTATAGTTATTTTTAAGACATATAATCACAAACACACATTTCAACCAAAAGCATAAACATTAACATTAAAAAAAGAAGTGTATTAGGTTTGAAAGGATAAAACAATAAATACTAGAGACTGTTCAAAATTAAGAAAGTATTTGTACACTTCCTGGTTGTCAAATGTTACAGTAACATCCCCATTCAAATGTTTGGATTCAGTATGCTTTAGTTTTTTTGTTTGTGCAAAGATGCATTACTTTTTAACTTTCCATTCATTAAAACATCTTGGAAAATAAATATAATATATTTAACATATTATATTTAATATTTAAATATAATTTTCCACAAAATCATTAAGAAGAAATCAATATAATAATAAATGTTTCAGCATATTACAATGATTTATAAAGGATCATGTGTCATTGAAGACATGAGTAATGACGCTGAAAATGTATCTTTGATGTCACAAGAATAAATTACTTCTTTTTTAATTAATATAGAAAACGTTTATTTTAAATTGTAATTTTTCACACTATCCCGTTTTTTGTACAGTATTTTTGATTGAATTTCAAATCATTTGAAAAGACACTGATAGGACATTTGCGTGAACTTAAGGGAAAATTTTTTTTTTTTGTGAAAAAAAGAAAGAAATGCAATACCTGAATCTCTCTGGCCTACAGCTGATAATCCGCAGGAGTGAACTCACCTCACACTTGAAGGGCTTTTCTCCAGAGTGCTGGAGAGAGTGCACTTTAAGAGACATGCTACGTTTGAAGGACTTCCCACACGTCTCACAAGTGAATGGCATGTCCTTAGTGTGAGCTGCAATGAACAAACAAAAAGTCATATTTAAAAAAATTTCATCTACTTGTTTTGCTCTCACAGTAACAGTTCAATCATGACAAATCTTGAAATATTTTAGTTATTGAATATTGCAACGTTGATTAATTTGGTCTTGGTCGAATACGAATGGATTTGCTAATAGGTACACAGACACGCTGCCATGATCATGTAAGGTATGCTGCTGCTGCATAAATAGACATACATAAATCCCATAGCAGATCTATGCAGGTGGAGCTGGGGGAGGTGGAGGTGTTGGAGGAACGTTGCAAGCAATCTCATTTCTTGCAGGATAAGCAGAGGCCAATCAGCTTGCACCCTCTAGAGTTTCATGACTGAAGTAGATATTTAACTAATAATAAAATAAATTAAACCGTAATGTCATCCTTAAATACATCTCAGTGTTAGTTTTTAAGGTTAGCAAGAGAGAGAGTATAATAAGACTGCATTATTACTGCATTTACTCGGTTGTCAATATTAGATGAGCATGAGTTTGGGCAATCGAGTGGAGTTTGGTAGAAGGAAGCACTTCTAGATAAGATATTTCCTCTCTGCTGTCAGGGTAGATTAAACAATACAGCCTCTGTCCTCGGCTCAGTCTGTTCTGGATGGTAAAGCAAGGTCACAGCGGCTCATTCCCCTGCTCAAAACAGAGCTGGGTATTTCACTATTGTGTTAGATCAAGCTGTGGGAAGATCAAGCTTCAGGAGATGAAAGTACCGTACAGTATGAAGGCCAGGGTGTGCTGTATTACTTCTGTCTGAAGGTTAATTTACTCAACAATATGTCTTTGTGCATTTGACAGAGCTGCTGTATTAAAGAGCATCTTGACTGCCACCTAGCTGTGGCAGGCAGAGGTATTGTTTGATGTTAAAAGAGATCCATGAGTTCATTTGTTAATGTAATGCACAATGCAGATGAGGATAAAGTATCAAGATGTGTTCTGTTGAGACACTTTGAGGATGAATCATTCAAACAAGCTATGTGAACTAGATATCTGAATCATTGTAAAGATCCAACTCAAAAGAGTGATTCATTCACAAACTGTACATATTTATGTCTTTCAGAACAGTTATAGAATTAGGAAGTAACACACTGATTTGGGAACTTCTAAAGCAAAAAGAAAAATATTTTCTTGTAAAACTTACTCTAACAGTTTACAATACAGCTTCATTTATTAATATTAATTAACTGCAATAGTTGTCATGAATTAACAATGAAAAACATTTTTAAGGCATTTATTAATCTTAGTTAATATTAATTTAAACATTTACTAATTCATTATTAAAATCAAAAGTTGTATTTGTTAATACTATTCAATTGACCTGAACTAACATGAACTAACAATAAATAGTTGTACATATTAATTACTGTTGACAAAGATGAATAACTAAAGTAAAAAAAAAAAGATTGCTTATTGTTAGTTAATAAATTAATGGGACGAATGGAACCTATGTGTTGCCACATACTCCAATAATCTTTGTTCTATTTAAAAATGCGAATAATCTTTTTTTCTTTTTTTACAATGTAAGGTGCATGTGTGAAGATTTTCTGTGAATGGCTACTTAAATTTCAATCTGTTCCTCAGATAAAGCAAGCATAGCTTTAGTCCTTAATCACTTTGATGGCACTGAAAAAAAGTGTGTCAGGGTTCTGTCACTTCAGTTTGGTTTTCTAGTGTGCTGGTTGACAGAGCTCTGACACTGCCCCTTTGTGTCTTGTGATTGTAAACCCCGCCCACCTTGTTACCTCATTTCCCTTGAGTGTTGTCAGCTGTTCTCAGCTCGTTACCTTCCCTCATGTGTCCCTATTTAATCCCAGTGTGTTTGCTGTCCTGTGTCGCGTCGTTGTCGCTCCATGTCTGTGCTGGTTGTGTTCCCGATTCCTTGGTCGCCGTAATGCCATTTCATCTGGTTGGTTTGTGTTTGTTTTTAGTGTCTAGTTATTGTGTTTAGTTATGTTTTCCCCCTCGTGGGTTTTTGTTTGCACTTTGTGTTCCTTTTGTTATTCTAAAATAAACCCTATATTTTCCCCTGCGCTTGAGTCCTCCCTGAATGATCCGTGACAAAGTGTCTAGGACATTCTTAAAAAAATTAAACAACTTTTGGTGTTACTAAAGAAATAAACATTCATACGGGTTTGGAACAACATGAAAGTGACTAGACAATGACAGAATGACCCAATACTCACCAACCATGTGTTTCCGGACATGTGCCATGGTGTAGAATTTCTTTTCGCAGATTTCACAAGAGAACTTCTTCTCGGCATATCCATGGACAATCTTGTTGTGTTCGTGTAAAGACCATAGCTTTTTAAAGGCTTTTCCACAAGTCACGCACTACAAAGATCAGAGGATCTGAATGAATGGCATTAGACTAAACGGTTCTCTTTAGGGGTCGATGGAAAACACAACAGGATGTTATCATTCTGAGAGAGTACCAAGAACTACACAAGCTAAATAAAGATTGAATATTGCAAAGGGCACCTCTAACTTAAAATGAATTTATACCAAATTAAACACAACAGCACCATTTCCTTAATTACACTCAATTCCCTGTAAGTGCTTAATATAGCAGAGACAAATGAGTGGTGGAGGTTTTAGACCCAGTTTGAGTTAGAGGTGTAAATGGCCTGGCAGACCTGCTTTAATGACAGAAAACAGCTGTTCTCCACACCCTAATACAGTCTGTGCCAATATATCATCCCATCTCTCTGGTCTATCATTCTGCTCTGCAATATGTACTCATAGCAGAGAACCAGAAGAAAATGAACATAAAAAACATGTTATAAGTTATATGTGTTGAAAATGTATTATAAGAAGCTGATAGATCTATATCGTTACTGGTAGATGAAAACTCGTTTGTGTACACCAACAAACGAACAAATCAATCATTATTCTAATCACCAATAACTGATTAACAGTCGATAATAAAATTATTCACTATTTGTTTCGAAATAAAATAAAAATAAACATTAATAACTGAAATAAATAGAATGTAGGCATGACATTTTTCACAACATTACGAAAGACTGATATTTATTTAGATTTTTGCTAAATATTGCATTTAATAGTGTTATTAAATTTGTGTTTTTAGTGAATAACTTTATATACAAATATATATAATTTATAAATTAAAAAAATATACATACACATGATTTTTTTGTCTCTTTTTTTCTTCTCTTATTGTGAAACATTATAAATGTTAAAATTACTTTTTTCCACTGTAATATATTTACAATATTTTTATTATTTATTGTAAAATTTGATAGCAAAGTTTAATGTTCCTCCAGTCGTCAGTGTCACATGATCTTTCAGTAATCATTCTAGTATGATGATTTGCTGCTCAAGAAACATTTCTTATTAATATCAATGTTGAAAGCTGTTACTGCTTATTGTTTTCGTGTGAACTATAATGTATTGTTAATTGTTAATAATTCTTCTGTAAAAACTTAATCATACTTAAAAGTATAATTTTTTTTAAAGTATATATAGTATATATTGGCATCAAAAAACATCATAGAATTGGTTTATTTAATTGCATTAATGAGTGACCCAGTTCTGTGGGAACAGATTGTTACTACTGTATTATTATTATTACAAATTTGATCTATGAGGCCGTTTTTACACAAGTATTTGGTGTAAGTGCTTGTGTGAAACCTTCCTTATAGATAGACCTTGTTGGCATGTGTGCATGCAGACAGGTGTGTGTGTACCTGTATGTTTTTCTCACAGTTTGTCTGATGGTGTAGCAGCAACTCGCTCTCCAATAAAAAGCGCTTGCCGCATTTATTGCAGATCTGCATGCGGTTGTGTGTGACATTCATGTGCTTCTCCAAGTACCAGCGGTTGTTAAAAATACGAGGGCATTTCTTGCAGGAAAAGTGCTGCTTTTCTTCTAGCTTCACCTTCTGCCCCAGACTCTCCTGCTCTTTTCTCCTCTTCCTCCCCTCCACTAGTGTGGTGTCGATTAGTGTCTGTCTCATGGCGGCAACTGTGCCAGTTGGTATTCTTGTGGCACGCCGTCTTCCCACACTGGTGTGTCCCGTTTCTGGAATGTTGAGGCTGTTCTCTTCCTCATCCTCATCTTCCTTATCATCACTGCAATTTTCCCTCTCTTCCTTTCCTTGTTCATATTCTTCTTCTTCGTCCTCGCCATCATCTTCATTACCTTCCTGTTCCTTCCCCTCCTCCGCACCGGAAAGACTGTTGCAATGGCGAACAAGGAGGGATGAGGTACTCGAGGTGATGCCCTTGCCGTCGGACCCTTTAGAAACATTCAATGTCTGGTTGTTGAGATTGACCTCCACAATAATCTGCTCTCTGTTAAAAGAGACGGAATCATCCTGTGCTCCCGCTTCATTGAAACAGACCCCTCCTCCCTCCATTTTACACAAGCCCCGCCCTCCTCCACTAGCCACTCCCCCTCTGCTGTCATCATTTTTGTAGAAGTGTTTGGCCTGAGGGCTGGAGTGGATGCTAGATGAAAGTGTATGGGAAATTTCTCTACTGACCCCAGTATCCTCTACAAGCAAGGAGAAAGTACCATTTCCTTGCTGTGTGTAAATCTTCTCAGTCTCCTTTATTTTGTACATCTGATTGGATGAGGTATTGCCCTGCCCATCTGAGTCAGCCATCTCATTGGAGTCAAGTAGCTTGTGGCAGGAATCACTCATCTGGAGTACAATGGCTTCCTGTAGCACTTCAAAGATGGAGATATAGGTGAAGTTGAGGATTGGGATGCTCAGCACCTCAAAGGCCAGGTTTATGCAGTGGAGTGGTTGACTCAGGAAGTTAGGTCTATTTTCACCCAGCACGCACTTGTGGGCGAAAAATGTACAGTGGGACACCAGCACAAGTTCCACGTCGCACAGGTGAGGCTGGTAGAGATGCTGTTCGTTCAGCCTGTCCATTAAACGAGTAAAGTGCAGCACTACATCCTCCAGCAGAAAGAACTCAGCAGAGGGGAAGTCAGTAGTCCTCTCCACTGTGAAATAAGATAACAGAAAAAGTATTTTAATCTTACAATTCATCAACAAATGATTTACAAATAATAAAAAGGACAATTATATCCACTTGGACAACAATAATAAACATTTTAGATCTAGATTTGTATTTTTAGAACAAAGTACAAATTCAGTAAAAGCAACAAGCAAAATTATCATTATATCAATAATATAGCTTAGAATAATTATTTTAATGTGCTTTTATTCAGCCATTACATTTTTTACACAATGTATCATTAGATTCACAATCCTTTCTTGTCTAGTATCAGTGTTAAGATAAGATGTATTAATAGTGGCTGTGATTTCAGTGAATCAGTTCAAACAATCTGATTCATAGCATTTGATTCAGCTATTCATTTGTGCCACCATTAAAAAACTGTTAATGTCAGTATTTTATTATTATTTATATACTATTATATTATTAATTAATATATTAAATCAGATAATTATATCTTTTCAGTTTTCATTTTAAAAAATTGTTTAAGATTTAGTAGTTTTGTTATAAGCTTTTGTCAATTTATGTTTTTTTAATTACATTTTAACTTTTCAGTTTAAGTTTTCGCATTTTTAGCACTAACTTAAATACTTTTGTGAAATTCATTCATCTTCATTTACGTTTTTCAGCTAATATTTATATTTTATTTCAGCTTTATATATATATATATATATATATATATATATATACACACAGTGGAGTTCACTTATCTCGAGTCACGGTTAACTCGCCAATCCTATTATGTCGACGTTTTTGAAGTGGAACCGCCAAACTCCCTATTTGTCTTAGTATTTTCGATATCACTAACTTAGCACTAACTTAAATGCTTTTGTGAAATTGTGAGATTTTTGTGAAATTCATTCATCTTCATTTACGTTTTTCAGCTAATATATATATATATATATATATATATATATATATATATATATATATATATATATGTACACACACAGTAGAGTTCACTTATCTCGAGTCACGGTTAACTTGCCAATCCGATTATGTCGACGTTTTTGAAGTGGAACCGCCAAACTCCCTATTTGTCTTAGTATTTTCGATTCTTTAATGTTGATTCGTTAATGTTGCCGAAATCTAATATCTCAAGCACAAACACTTCACATGGCTATTTTGTGACTAATTTCCGTACCTAGTTCACTACGCATGCGCTGAGTTTGCCTTGCATGTGGATCGCGGTTTGCAGTGATTTTGTGAGCAATCTTTGTGTTTGCATTGTTGGAGAATATAATTAGAGGTTTGTATCAAGAATCGAAGGTGGGTTTTATTGTGGTGGTTTTACACATGCCTTTTGTTGTTGGCAAACATATACACAGTACAGTAAATTTTTAAATGTAAATTTTTTTTTTTTTTTTAGATGAATGCCGATCGCTTTTTCAAACAAATCGCGGCAACACTTGTGTAAAAAGACACCAAAAACACGAGCATGTACATTCTCATTTAATAACTCATATGTACATCAATACATTTTCATTTTTCTTTCTTGCGAGGGTTGTTGTCTTTGGCGTTCTGACAGCTGACAGCTGGCTGCGCTTCCTCTATCACTGACAGCTGCGCTGATAGGCTGTCTGACCTGTCAATCATGCAAGACGACGTGATTGGCTGTGCTGGCATGAGGGCGGGCTCTTCTCATCTCATCCGACACTAAAGGGACGAGCTGCACAGCGCAGTGGGAGAGACTGCCTTTTATTTTTCTTCTGATTCTGACTTGTGTTTGTTTTTTATTGTGTGAATTTTGCACACAAGCACTGTGTACCGAGCCTGAACAGTTATGGATAAAGGATAAAGTTATTGAAGTCATGCGAGAAACATTCGAAATGTGATCTTACACAAAAAAAGTTCATCAATCTATGGGTGTGGGTTATACCAACGATTTTTTACACAAAACCCAAAACCCGCTGGCGGATTATCTGCGTCTGCGGGTTATATGTGGGAAAATATATGTTAATATATGTAATATAGGTTATCTTGCCAAACAGTTATCTCAATGTTTTTTTGCAACCCCCGAGGCCGTTGACATAACCGAACCCCACTGTATATATATATATATATATATATATATAAAGTAACACTGTAAAGGTTGACCAAAAAAACAAAAACAAACATCAAGACATATAAAAATACATTTTTGCACAGAACTGATTTTATTGTCAACAAAGTCCATATGAGAGTGAGAATGGCAGAAGCTACTGGAGCTAGCTGCAGCTATGCCCTCCCCTTCTGCTCCCAAGGTTGCTTTATTTTAGATCAGGAAGGACGAGGTTTCGATCCGGACAGCATCTCTTTAAAAAAAAACTCCACAGAGGGAAAGGAAAGGGACAAAGGGAGAAGCAGCAAGCAAAAAGAAAAACAGACAAAACAACTGAGAGGAGAGAATTAGAAGTATGTAAAAAGCACATTGACATTCAGAGCCATGCACTAACCATTAGCCTCGTCCTCCTGCGTCCTGTCTCTCAGAGTTATCATTATGCACAAGACAAAACACTGTCCAATAAACAATTAAAGAGAGCAGGAAGACTAAATATCAAACTCTCCAAACAATTATACAGATTTTATGTGACGAACAACAAGTGGAATTAAGAGTCTTAATTTTTATCTCCCTAAATAGGATGAGTCTGTTTTCAGGAGGTCTTTAATCAGTTCTTGCTTTACCTGGGAATCAAACCCTTAACCCGAGCGTAGCAAGCACCACGCTCTATACCACGCTCTCCCACCCACCTGCCTGAACGACTACAGGCCAGTGGCACTCACTCCAATCATAATGAAGTGTTTCGAGAGAGTGGTGCTGGCCCACATTCAGAGCAGCATACTAAGACATACTAATACTAAGACACCATTGACCCCCTGCAGTATGCCTACCGGCCCAACAGGTCCACCTCGGATGCCATCGCTGCTGCAGTCCACTATTCCCTCTCTCACCTGGAAAACAAGGACTCATACCTGCGGATACTCTTCATAGATTACAGCTCCGCCTTCAACACGGTCATCCCACACAAACTCACCCACAAACTGTCCATACTTGGTTTGCAACCCACCCTCTGTGACTGGCTCCTAGATTTCCTGACTGGCAGGCCTCAGTCTGTCAGGATTGGAAATAGGACTTCAGCCAGCACCATAACGAACATTGGCACTCCACAGGGCTGTGTACTCAGCCCCATCCTCTACACCCTGTACACCTACGACTGTGTCGCCTCCCACAAGGACAATATCATCCTGAAGTTCGCGGACGACACCGCAGTGATAGGACGTATCGCTGGCGGTGACGAGGCAGCTTACAGGAGGGAGGTGGCCAGTCTGGTGTCATGGTGTGAAGACAACAACCTCACCCTCAACACGGACAAGACAAAGGAGATGATAGTGGACATGAGGAAGGAGAGGAGGACGCCTCAGCCACTGTTCATCCGGGAGCTTGAAGTGGAGAGAGTGTGCAGCTTTAAATACTTGGGTGTCCACATCAGTGAGGACCTCACATGGACACCTCACATCACGCAGCTGGTCAAGAAGGCTCAACAGCGGCTGTATTTTCTGAGGAGGCTGAGGAAGTTCGGCATGTCGCCTAAGATCCTCAGCAACTTCTACCGCTGCACCATTGAGAGTGTCTTGACCAGCTGCATCACTGTGTGGTACGGCAGCGCTTCTGTCATGGACCGCAAACGCCTGCAGAGAGTGGTGAAGACTGCGCAGAAGATCACCAGGACTCCACTGCCCTCTCTGCAGAGCATCTACCACCGCAGAGTCCACAGAAGAGCTGCTTCCATCCTCAAAGACCCCTCCCACCCCCAACATGGTCTGTTCACACTTCTACCCTCAGGACGGAGGTACAGAAGTGTGAAATGCAGGACTGCTAGACTGAAGAACTCTTTCTTTCCCTCTGCCATAAGACTCCTAAACAGCGGATAGGAGTCTACAATCACAACATGCATGAACAATTGTTTACATTCTGCACTACCACACTTTACACTATCAAAACTGCACTACCTCACTTTACATTATCAGGACTGCACTACCTCACTTTACTACTTTGCCCTTTTACATTTTTACATTGTTATATATTTGCTCTTCTTATTATTTATATATTTATCTTATTTTTTTAGTTTACTACTTGTGTGACATTTACTGTGGAAGGCAAAGTAAGAATCTCATTGTACAGGGAAACATGCTTTCTGTCTGTATATATGACAATAAACACTTTGAATCTTGAATCTGAATCTTGAATCTATACTGTTTGAGCTACAGGAAAACTAACTTACTTAAAATACAACAATATCCATTGTATGTGCTCACTGTGAGCAAACCGTTACATCTAAACTAATGTCTAAAATCATTCTGGGAAAAGCTGACTGCACCAAACTGACATATTTGCCTGGTCTATAGAGTACAACAGAGTACCACCAAGAAGAAGTTTTTAAACCTGGAAATGTATTGTGATTAGATAATAAGGAAGATATGAATGACTGACTCAAGACTTCAAATATAATTCCAATGCACTATTCTTTTCTCTGTAATATTTTGTGAATATTTGTATTTTCAAGGTGGATGATCACTGGGAGTAAAACCCTACAGCTAAACAGAAAACAAGTTACCAAAGCAGAAGCATTCAGGCTGTTCATTTGGATAAATAAAATTCTTTAGCACCACCAGGAATAATTGAAAATAGATAAGGAGTTGTTATTCCAAAACAATATCAAGTCAGCTGTATCAAATTCAAAACTGGCAACATGAAACATTTCTGAAAGACATTAAATTAGTCTGAGCCATTGCACAGTGTTCACATATCATTCTCTCTCTGTCTCTCTCTCTCTCCTCAAGAATTTCCTGTCACTCTCAACTACAGCTATGGAATAAAAATTATAATTATAAACTGATGTGAATACAATACAATATTATTGTGGCGAGCAAGGCGGGGTCGAGAAACCGTAAGAGCATCACGAAAGCCGGTGGCGTGATTGAGAATGAGTGTCTCCTGTGAGCCACCGGTCTCGAGTCTCACGGAGGAGCGGAAGCATAAAAGGAGCGATGACATGAAGACCAGGCCTGGATTTATGTTGTGTTTTGTGTTTGTGTGGGCGGCAGTCGTCCGTGAAGGACTGCCACCATTATGTTTATTTTGTATTCGTTTTATTTTATATTATTGAACGTTCGCCGGTTCGCGCCTCCTTCCTCCCCGAACAAAGATTCGTGTTACAATTCTATATATAAAACATAGAATATCTCAGCCAATATATCACATACAATATATGTTTAAAAAGGCCAATAATTGTCAAAATAAAATGTCTTCTAATTAAACCCCTTTTCTTTGCCGAGATTGATTGACGCATATTACCCAGCACCAGCAGCCAATCAGCATCTGTAGATCTACCTTCAGACGATCATCCCGCCCACGGCACTTAGTGCGACGTTGGAAGTTGAGTCTGTTGGAGTGATGTTGTGGACGCTGAACTTTTGCAGTTACACATAATCTGTAGTTTGTTTGTCTATTTGACTGGTGTTGTGCGTCAATGAAAAATAGACCACATTTATACATGTAAAACACAATTACAAATAACTGCCTTATCTGAGTTGATGTGGTGAAAATTAAACGGATTGTTTACAACTCCCTGCCATCTACTCTGTCTCTTACCGGACTCCTGTGGCGGGTTTAAACCTAACTAGAAATCTTCCTAAATGTGATTGTGCTATCAACAGCCAACTAATTTCTTCAAAATATAAATGACAAATATATTGTCTTCAGTATAGTTTTAGAGCAATTTAGGCACACTTATACCGGAAGTGTAGTAATGTGCTCATTGTTTTCCCATTATGGTTGATAACTGATCAATTACAATTAAATATATTTTGTCAAAAAAAGAAAGAAAAAAAAAGTTAAAAACTAAACTCAAACACTGTTTTTAAAAGAAGTATCTTAAGCTCACTATGCATCCTTTATTCAATGAAAAATACAGTAAAAACATTATTGTTGTAAAATATTAATTAATAATCTTGTCAAATATTGTAAAACTATTTCAAACTATTTTATATATAACATTTATATTTTAAAATGTAAGTGATTCTTGTGTTAAAGATGAAATGTCAGCATCATTAAACAGATCCGTCATTACCAGCAACATTAACGTTTGTAATGTTGTAACTCATTATGTAACGTGTAATGTTTCTCATTACGGTTCATAAAGCTGAGCTCATTGTTGCGCAGAAAACCGCACTGCCTTCACGGAATAAGAGGTGACTCGGGGCTACTGGCCAGGCCGGCTGGTATGCACTTGGCTGAGGACGATCACCACAGTGCCAGGGAGAAGTGAGCAGAGAGGTGGGGGAACGAGATCTACCCTTAGTTGACATTCACTTCTGCAGTGTTTCCTGCACTGTTTACCACACCTCCCAAATAAAGGCTACCATTTCTGCAGATAGGTCTTCACAGAGATTTTAAACGCCCCATTCCTTTAAAAAAATTCCTTTCCTTTCTGGAATTCTACCCATCCCTAGAATTCCTAGCAAGTTTACTTGTTTATAGGGATGCACAATATATATTGGCTACCATGTCGGTATCGGCCGATAATTTATCATTTTTAATGCTATTGCTATCAATCCAATAAAAAAATGAGGCCAATATAAGAAAGCTGATAAATAATGGATTATTTCTTTCTTTTTTTCCATACTACGGAAGTCAGTTGGGCCCAATTGTCAGTTGAGCATCAATTGTCTGGTTACCCATATTGTTCAAAATATCATATCACCTTTTGTGTATAGCAGAAGAAAGAAATTCATACAGGTTTGGAACAACTGGATGGTGAGTAAATGACAGAATTTTCATTTTTGGGTGAACTAGAGAGTGATGAGTAGATCATCTGTCACTGAACACTGTAACACTGTGAAGACCACTGACCAACCTCTCAACAACTTTTCATGTGCTCACAATTTTAGAAGCCATTCAGGAAGTTATACCGCAATACAAACTCAACAAACCACAGCGACAAGCCACAGGAATAACATAAAAGTGTGAATGATATAGAAACAACTCGTTTCATCCTTATTTTTGGAAAGCATGAGTATAATAACACGCAGTATTATCAATATTTTAATGTAAGTTGCAAGTGATGCTTTAAAAAATATATATAAATATTTTTTTTTTCTGACCATAATAGCATCTCTGTGTCGGAAAAGACTGGTAACTTGACCTAGGCTAATCCAGCTAGATTTTCTTTCTCCTGTTACAGTACCACAGACCACAAGTAGAGGAAAGCTCCGGCTGTCAGGCGGAAGACGGAACGATGGAAATGAAAACTCAGCAATACTTTTCCCCCTTCAGCATTGTCCTAACAAGAGCTCAGGGTTGGGAGGCTTGAGTGACACCCTCAAGAACCAGAGCGGGCATCACGCCAGCCTGAATCTCCCTCAGATTGGCTAGAGATACAGCTAGGATGGAGCTTCAGTACGATTGTTCAACACTGATCTGAACAGACACTCACTAAAACCTGATTCAGCATAAAACTAGAGCAGACTGTATGGAAAATAAAGTGAGAGTGATTGAGAGAGGAAATCTGAAAGGATTGTGAATACGGGATCCTATCTAAACTAGGAAGAATTTTTGATTATTATCAAGAATGAGAATTTACACATACTGGAAAAAGCAATCAGTCACAAACCAGACTGACTTAACAAAATAGAAAATTACTGACCGGTTTACTCTCACTCATATTTTATGGAACAAAACAAAAACAGCACCATAAAAGTTATAATACACTAATATTGATGTGCCAGATTTGAATATGTGCAAACGTAAATGAAATTAGTGGTACTTTTGGTCACTTTATTCTTCTGTTTTATGGAAAAGTGCAGCGTGAACACTTTTCAAAACATCTTTTATGACACTACAATAATAAATGACAGATATATGACCATTTTAATGTTTAGCTATTTCTTTAACCCTCCCAGCAGATCGCATCATTAGCAAACGTAGTGTATCCACGACACAGAATAGTGACTCTTTTGACCTTCGACTAAACTTCGAGACTGCTGTTGCCCACTCTGTATTAATGAAAAACAAGCATTATCATGGGAATCTAATCAGGTCGCCATTAAATAGACGAGAGACTAATCGCTGTCCTCCTGCCCGCTGGATTCCTCCACTTCCTGTCTTGCCAGCCAAGGGGAAGTTTCACAGTGCTGTAAAATGCAGAGGCGCTGCTGTCTGGACTGGTTTCCTCATCAATCACACACAGATGCCAAGTAATGACTCTGCATCTGGAGTCTCTTTGCCCATGACAATATGCAGAAATAGAAAATGACCTGCATTTCAATAGAGCACTAAAGAAAATCAAATCAGAAGTGACAAAAATGAATAAGGTTTATAAGAAAATTAATCCGAAAATTCTAAATAATTAAAAGATTTTTATTAGGTTATAAATGCAATTGATTATACATATACTTTTTAACTGGTCAAGCCAATCTCGAGAGGTGTGACCTCTGTGGAAGTTAAAGAGCACCTTTAATTAAATAAGACTTTTTTTGCACATTTCACACGAATATTGAATTGATTTTGTAATCATAACATGTTATAATTAATCATATTTCCAAAGTATGATCGTTGGGTGACAACCTTTGCTAGAGTTATGGACACCACTTGATTTGAGATAATTATAATTTTTTGGGATAGTTTTAGTGCATTTTTTTTGTTAAACTGCTGTACCTAGCTGAACAGTTTTGAAAAGGTAACCTAAGTATTGAGAAACGACTCCAAGTGATTCTAAAAGAACGACAGACAGACAGACAGACAGACAGATAGATAGATAGATAGATAGATAGATAGATAGATAGATAGATAGATAGATAGATAGATAGATAGATAGATAGATACAGACAGACAGACAGACAGACAGATAGAGACAGACAGATACAGACAGACAGATAGATAGAGACAGACAGACAGAGACAGACAGATAGATAGATAGAGACAGACAGACAGCTAGATAGATAGAGACAGACAGATACAGACAGAGAGATAGACAGACTGATACAGAGACAGACAGCTAGATAGATAGAGACAGACAGATACAGACAGACAGATAGAGACAGACAGATACAGACAGACACAGACAGACAGCTAGACAGATACAGACAGAGAGATAGACAGACTGATACAGAGACAGACAGCTAGATAGATAGAGACAGACAGATACAGACAGACAGATAGAGACAGACAGATACAGACAGACAGATACAGACAGACACAGACAGACAGCTAGATAGATAGAGACAGACAGATAGATAGACAGACAGATACAGACAGACAGCTAGATAGAGACAGACAGATACAGACAGACAGATACAGACAGCTAGATACAGACAGACAGATACAGACAGCTAGATAGAGACAGACAGATACAGACAGATAGATAGACAGACAGAGACAGACAGACACAGACAGATAGATAGACAGACAGACAGATACAGACAAACAGATACAGACAGACAGCTTGATAGATAGAGACAGACAGATACAGACAGACAGCTAGATAGAGACAGACAGATACAGACAGACAGATACAGACAGCTAGATAGAGACAGACAGATACAGACAGATAGATAGACAGACAGAGACAGACAGACACAGACAGATAGATAGACAGACAGACAGATACAGACAAACAGATACAGACAGACAGCTAGATAGATAGAGACAGACAGATACAGACAGACAGCTAGATAGAGACAGACAGATACAGACAGCTAGATAGATAGACAGACAGATACAGACAGACAGCTAGATAGATAGACAGACAGATACAGACAGATAGATAGATAGACAGACAGATACAGACAGACAGATAGATAGAGGGATAGATAGATAGAGAGAGACCGAGACAGATATATAGATACAGACGGATAGATAGATAGATATATAGATACAGACAGATAGATATAGATAGAGAGAGAGAGAGAGAGAGAGAGAGAGACAGAGATAGATAGATAGAGACAGACAGACCGACCGACAGATAGATATTGGCTGACTACTAAAAAGTTAAAGACATTTCTTTACTCTTGTACTTCTGCACAGGTCTATGATGCCCATGAGCAGATACCTTGCTTGTTTGAATCAATCTGTTAGTGTGTATTTCCCTGAGGACAAATAAACTGTGTGTATTTGTGAGAACCCGACGTAAAAGATTCAGTCTTGCCCGGAGCAGATTTTCTACTTTTGAAGCCCCCGTGTACCGATCGCCCTCTGAGACGAGCCACTTTCCAAGGTGATGGATCTGTTCTCAGAGGACTGAGAAATGAGACAGAGAAACAGATGCCCTGGGTGTCTGTGTATGTGTGTGGTATTGCTCGTTGGCTACACCCTCCCCGATCCAATCAGGATGTACGTTCAGTCCTGACCTTGAGCTAGACAGACAAACACTGACTTACGGCCTGTGTGTGTGTGTGTGTAAATTAGTAAGACGTTTCGGTTATGAGCAGGTCTATGTGTAAGACTAACAAATAGAGACAGCAAGAGCTACCAAGATTCTCTATATAATAAAGATAGACCTAAATCCTTATTAAACATAATCGGAGCACTGTAAAAGTGAGCAATAAATTCTTGGTTGAGTATAGTAACATGAGATGAGGACACAGACAGGGGTCAGTGAGGTTTTTGTTTGTTTTTTGGAAGAGATTAAAAAATATTCAGCAATAACACATTAAATTGATCAAAAGTAAAAACATAATGTTACAAAAGATTTCTATTGCTAATAAATGCTGTTCTATTGGACTTTCTATTCAATCAATGCAGCAATCAATGATGTTTTAAAATATATTCAAATTCAGTGTATACACACACACGCACACATTTTATTACATTAATAAGAAAATGACAAAAGCCAACAACCGGTGTCATCTTCATTTTCTGTATTAAGGTAAACATTCATCAAAAAAGAAAAGAAAAATATTGTGATAAATTTACATTCATATGTATTATTTTCTTTTGCTCTTTTCCATGAACCAAGACAATAATACTAGTCTATATACAATACTAGTCACTCGAGGTTTGGAATGACATGAGGTTGAGTCTCTTTAAGTTCTCTTAGATACAGATACATGTATTAGAGTCTTCTCACCAATCTTCAGACTAGCCAGCACAGTTGATAATTACACACTGTCAGAGAGCTGCCGCAAGCCACAGCATCACTTTCACTGAGAAAACTTCCTGAACTATAACACCTGCTATTATACATGCCAGTTCACTGAACACCTCGGATCAGCTGTCTGACTAGAGCTGAATAATGTGAGCTTTAAGCACAGGCAGAACATCTCCATAAGAGCAATGTGTAATTCACATCTGTTTGCATCGCATATGTTTTTAGCGTTTCCTCCTGAGTTCACAAATTTGTATCATTTCACATTGAAGTGCAAAAAGGAAGCTTAACTGTAGAGATAGGCATGACTGCTATTTGTATAGACACGAGTCATGATACCCGAATACCCAATACCTAAACTTAACAACTACCGTATTAACGATTACCGTATTTTCCCGCATATAACCCGCAGGCGCAGATAATCCGCACCCTCATATAGCCCGCGGTAAAAAAACAAACAAAACTTTGGTATAACCCGCACCCATAGATTGATGAACTTTTTTATGTTCACATTTCGAATGTTGCTCGAATGACGTCAATTATCCATAACTGTTCAGGCTCGGTACACAGTGCTTGTGTGCGAAATTCCCACAATAAGAAAACAAACACAAGTCAGAATCAGAATAAAAAGAAAAAGCAGTCTCTCCCGCTGTGCAGCAGCACGTCCCTTAAGAAGCGTTTCTACAGGTGTTGATCATCGGATGAGATGAGAAGAGCACGCCCTCATGGCAGCACAGCCAATCACGTCTTCTTGCATGATTGACAGGTCAGACAGCCTATCAGCGCCAGCTGTCAGAGTGATAGTACAAGGGCCAGAGACAACAACCCTTGCAAGAAAGAAAAACAGAAAGAAAATACCGCAAAAAAAAAAAAACGTACGTCCTTAGGGACGTAACAAATATATTGAAGTATTATTACGTGTAAAAAAAGCCTGCACCCTTATATAACCCACACCCCCCCCCTGCAGGGTTATTAAAATCTGGTATAACCTGCGGGTTATATGCAGGAAAATACGGTAATCATCAATAGTTTTACCTGTATTATATTCTTATTGTAACAAATGGTATAGATAAACAATTACAACCATGTTACTTTTTTATAAGGCCAAGTACAAGTGAGAATCAAGAGCTTTACAGTCTGTGAATTACTGAGTAAACAATTGGCTTTCCCCATGTGTAACATATTCATCTAATAATGACAGATATTAGGAAAAAACAGGCTTTCAGACATTCTGAGAGATAACATGAAATTAACGTTCAGGATAATTTTTAAAGATAATTTGTAAAGTAAAGATAATTTGACTTCCCATAAATTCCCATTATTGTTTTTATAAAAAGTAAAAAATAAAAAATAAATAAAAATGAACTAAAACTAAACTGAAGTTGACCAAAAAGCAAAATTATGAATAAAAATAGTAACAATTTAGTGGAGAACTACAAGTCTTACACAAATGACTTAGATAAATATTTCCCTTAGGTTTGAAATTGCTGAAAGAGGTTGTCATCCATCCCTTTGACTAATTAACAAGTTCAATCAGAATAAGTGATTAGGGATGGCGCTCCCCTGTCAGTTGTTTTCAGGTTCAGCAGCTAATTAACAGCCTAACAGATTGGAAGCCAATGAAAGCTCTTTTTTGAGGAGTAAAGAAACCCAGAAACACTCACCCTTCCAATGGTTTTAGTAGAGCAAGGGAGGATAGCAGGTGTTTACTGCAGAGTTTCTGTTTATGCAGCAAATTCTGCAAAGGGAAGTCCTTGTCGGCATCGGCTGTGAGATAAAATTCAAGAAATCAATCACTAAATCTGGCAATTGAAAGACTACACTGGGACTGTTAGTTTAAATGAAAGTCATTTTATGTTGACATTAGGGCATTAAGCATCTCTCATAACCTTTGGATATTGCAATCGTCGTACAACATTTATTTTATTACAAACCACATGGGAATGTGTACGACTCATTGCACTTTTCCTGTGCCGACTGGGGCAGATATATTTAGAAGACTTCCCATTTCCATCTATATGTTAATGCAACCAAGAGCAACAGAATCAAAGTTTGAAATATTATGTGCCAAGCGGGGCATGAAATTGAGCCAGACAAACAAACAAAGGGTTTTACCTCTCATGCGTCTGCTGCGTCTAATAATAAAAGGTGCACTTGACAAGGTGAAAGAAATCAGGTTCTCGTAAAGAGACAGTATATCCACCATAAGAACCATTTGGCGACACAAAGCTGTGTGAAATCACCGTGGTAGTGCTGGGAGAAAATGTAACCTTTATTTTTGCAATGAACAAAATGCTATAATCTCCAAAGTCTAATCTCTACTGCAGAAAAAGAAGAGAGAGAGACTAAAAGGGAGAAGTTAATAAGAGTAGAATAACAATAGAAACATTTTCCCATGGCTCTGACTCAAATTAATATAAAGGTCCCGAGGAAGACTCCGTAGCTGAAATTCAGATAACGGTAAAGTGTGTTTAATTCCCGAAACACTCTGTAAACGGTAGACCAATCACAACGGACCAATCAGAGCAGAGAAGGCTCTCGGAAAGGAGGGGTTTAGAGAGAGCGAATCCTTTATCGAACGGTTTCAGACACTGTAAAGGGCCAGTCACACAGCCGATCACGCACGAATCACTCACAAATCACGCACAGATTGGGTTTGTGCATACTTGTGCGTCGAGAAATTGACCAAAGTATTCCACGAACATTCGACGCACGCCCGACGCATGAATCACTGACGGAGCGCGTCCAAACATGCACGCTTCGCGAACGTTCCACGTACAAGCACTTTCAGAATCCACATTGTCAGTGGAATGAACGTGATACGTGCGCGGTTCATGCGTGACATGAAGGTGGGGCGTCAGTGGACGGACGTGGACGGTTTTGAACGCATAAGCACTGACGGCTGACGCGTGTCCCACACATAGTCACGCATACTCGACGCATAAACTACGCACAAAATTTTGGAACCGTTCAGAACTCAAAATCACGCACAAACCGCCTTCGACGCACATCCACTTACAATCACTGACGGTCCACGTTCGTTCCACCGACGAATTACGCATACGACGCACGCTCCACGCAGAAACGAAAATCTGTGCGTGATTCAAGCGTTTTCGCTGTGTGACTGGCCCTTAAGAAAAGAGGTAACGCTGCAATGCATATTAAGTGAAAATTCAAGTGTTTTTTGACTGTGGATGCATGTAAACCTATTAAAGAAGACATCCAAAAGAAAATCAGGAAGCTTTAAAATAGCATAATAAACTAATGGGATGGAGGAACTGAATAATCAAAGCTGAATGTGATCTCCAGAGCAGCTCGGCGAGCAGGAGCTGAGTCAGGATTTCTGGCCAAGAGAAGAGCCTGTGGAGTTGGCATGTCTCTGCCACATAAAACACAAACACAAACTGCCACAGATCTGCTAACTCTGCTCAGAGGCCAACTCTTCTCTATGTACAGACTCTGACCTAAGTGTGCAGCAATGTGAGGAAACAACAAGGACACTGTGGGAAAGACTGTGAAATAAATGTCTTCTCTTTCACATGACTGAAAAGAAGGAAATGTGTGTTGATAAGATTAAAATCAGATTCAGCGATTAGATCATTCAAATGATGCATACAGGCAACATATTTACCTACTAGTATGTAAATATTTGTCGAACTGCCTTTAATATATGCTGCTTTTACATTACACCACCATTCAAAAGTTTAGGATCAGTAAGAGTTTATTGTTAAAGAAAAGAATGCTTTTTTGTAGCGAGGACACTTTAATCAATCAAAAAAGGACAGTGAAGACATTCATAATGTTACAAAAGATTTCTGTTTCGAATAAATGCTGTTGAACTTTCTATTCATCAAAGAATCCTGAAACAAAATGTCATTATTACAATTTAAAATAACTTTTCTGTATTCATTTAACACTATTACTGTTCTACTACCATTCATTACAAATTTTGACTGTTCAACATCGATAATAATAAGAACAATTCAGCTGGAGTTGAATGCCGGGAGGCGTTCGAGGAGCACTTGTCACATGGATTTAAGTGTCCCCAACAGCAGAGCACTGAGAGACAACGAAGCCTCAAAGTCAAGGGTGGGCAGGAATGTCCTGAATAGACGGTTACATAAAAACCCTCAGCATGATGCTTTTTTCCAGGCTGCAGCACTAAAGGACAAGACTGCAGAGTTTAGCAAGAGTTGTTCTATTTCAGCTCTTTCTAAAGTACTAACTTTCATAGCCCTTTTAAGAGGAACAGTTAACAAAGGGGCGATTCATGCAACAATTCATTATTTTTGATGCATTTCTTTATTTGTCTGATGCTTTTACCCAAAACGTCTTATGAGTTTGAGTGTTCGCTATGCATCAAACCCATGATGACCTTGGCACTTTTAACACCAATGCTTAACCAGTCACCATGTGCAGCCGAATAATAACAGCTCCTTTTCTGCGATTCAGGTTTTAGAGGTTAAATTGTTTAATGACATCATCAAGAGATATTCTGGTGACTGTCTAAAATTGATTATATCCTCATAAACTACTGCATTAATGGGGCGTAATGAAGTCCTTTGGGTTCTGACTCATTTCAAATGCCATACAGCAACAGACAATGCATATTTAAAGAACCCCTGTAGTGAAAATCAAGTTTTTAATGTTGTTTATTTGTCTATGTGGGGTTTTTAATATGCTTTCAGACAAAACACGCAAATTTATAAGTCAGCACTTTGGCTGATTACTTTTCCATTTAAAACAGCAATGAATATGATGTATATTACGATTCTACGATGAACTACATGGCTTTTTCCACTGACGTTCTATGATGTTCAAAGGATGTTGAGTTTTAGAAGGCAGACTGAGATGAAAACAGGAACATGGTTTGTGTAACATTAGCAACATATTATTAACCGCTTAAGTAGTCAAGCAAAAGGCTAATCATATTAATTCCTGTTATGTGTCTGACATTGTAAAGAGTGATACCATTGTGTAGAGTTTACTACAGTAAAGTTGACCGAGTGGATTTCTGAGCTGGTGTAAGTGGAGGATTCCGCGATTACTAAAGGAAGTTACGTTCATTTACATTTACATTCATGCATTTGGCAGACGCATTTTATACAAAGCGACTTGCATTGCATTCAAGATACACATTGACATTCTAATCAGTTCTTGCTTTCCCTGGGAATCGAACCCATGACCTTGGGCGCCACATTCTATTGTTTGAGCTCATTTTGGTGATCAAAGATGAGTTTTAAGGCATACAATTATTAACTACAGGGGGACTTTAAACACTGCACTGTATATGCAATATATAAATAAAAAATATAAATAAAGATAAGTACACTTTTTAAGGGTTATGTGAAAAAAGTCAAGCGAGCAACTGGAGGTCAAAGAGATGGGCTCGTGGCACTTGTGACCTGACCCAGATACTGTATTAACCCAGCTTCCAAATGTGATGGGGCCTCACTCTATTACAATACACAACGTTTACTTTTAATGAGGGTTCATAAAACTGTCATTCTGCAACATCTCTAACGCTCTCACTCTGTTTACTAATAATATAAAATATAATAAAAAATATATATAAGAAAGCTGATAATACAAGTAGTGGGTTGTAAGACATATCTTTACTCATTCTCTTCCCATTTTATTCTTATTGGTGTGATTAACTACAAAAGAATTTTGTAGTAATTTGTGATTGGTGGATGAGGATTAAAAAAATATTTTTTTATATATAAAGGTGTACTCATAAAAATCAACTTCTAGGTAATTAAATATACTAGAAAAAAATATGTATTATATTCCAAAAAATGTTAGAATCCCACCATAGCCATGTGAACTACTTCATTTTTGCTGTTGTTTGTTTTTGGCAGAAATATAAGCATTTACAATTTACATATGTTTAACTTTAATAACCAATATGCAGAACAATTTTTTTAGTATTATTTTGCTTCTACTTTGATTAAAAAAGTAATCATTAGATAAAATTACTAACAATAATCATGACTATTAATTCTAATATTGACGTCATTTATGCAATTTTAATGAATTGCTATATTTTCTCAAGCTTATTTTGTCTTTGTTTGGCCAATTTCTAATTGCATTTAGGTTTGTTTTTCGAAAATAAAACTAATTCAAATGGTATTCAAAGTACAAGTTTCAAAAGCTCCTGTATTTTTACAATTGTGTAGCGCCTTAAACATTTATTAGGAGACTAAAATATGAAATATGAACTCTATGGATGGAAGACACACAAATTTAAGGTCATGTCTAAGTTAACAGTGTTGTGACAGTCATTCTGTCTCATCCCGTGCAACAAAGTCTAACATTTTAAGAGTATATTTAGAATTTAAAAAAAATGTTTTTTAATTTTACATGCATCAACGTCCACAAAATGCACCAGTCACGACGTGATCCCCGTCCACACTGACATTAGAGAATTTAACTGTTTAAATGCAACAATGTAGCTATTGTAGCCATTGCATTCTTCTTAACCTTCAGATTTCTGTGGATGTCGGCATGCCGTGCAAGTTGCAAACTTCATTTCGCGGTCGAATTTATTGGCGACATAACGTTACTGAACACGTTCAAAAGTCAGACACATCCCAGGACAAACTATTGCAAGTTTCCTCGGACTAGCTAAGTCTTTCAAAATTACAAACGATAAAATATGGACAGAAAATAATCAAAATGTCGTTGTCTACTGTACCATTTTGATCCGAGGTCTCTAGCATCGAAGGAGTCCGCGAAAACCTCCATTTGGCCAGGACTTCCGCTCGCCATGTAATAGTACGTTGGATTTTCACATTTCTTCAGTTTTCCTTCCCCTCACTGTTTTTTTTTTTTTTTTTTTTTTTACGCCGTGCTAGCAGCATTCAGACAGACAAAAATGCAGAGGCTGCTTTTGCAGTAGGAATTGGTGATTGGAGCTCAGGGATCATATGGGCTTTTGTCAGAAGTTTTAAAGGGCCATTGCACTAGATAATTCCCCCGTTTAAGCTCTACATCCACAGTTAACAAAAATGTCAAATCAATACTGTTAGAGTATGTCTCCCAGCCAGGTGTTTATGACCTTGTAAGTCTGCCTTGTGCACAACCCTGAAATCCATATTCCTTTTGTTACAAATATGCATCCTGTAATAGTGAGTAGGATGTCAGAATATGCTGTTTTCATGAAACAATAGGCAAACAATATCCAGATAACATACTGCACCTGCTGAGATTATGAGCTACCAGTAAACACTATACCAGGACGATACAGGAACTGTCGGATTTGAATAAATTAAAAAATGTGGATAATTGTGGCAATTATCCACATGTGGCAATTTGGGATATTTCTTGCTCTTTATAATCAAACCCAATGTAGTACAAAACTAAATAAAAAAGCAAACATACTTGTAGACTCTGAAGGTCAATACTAACAAACAAGCCTGGAATGGACTTAAAATAACCTACTGTGTGACTGTATCCTAATGAAACACAGCCAACTTCGTGTACAGGAGTCAGTGAAACGAAGTAGGTGTTGCTACAAAAACATGTCATCTAACAGAATACACATTATACAGAACATAGGATTTCACAAACAAATGTAATTTTATTTACAGTTGGCAAAGTTAGTTTCATATTTAAATGGTGAATCAATAAGCAGCACTAGATACATTCAGCAAAACTTTTTGTTTTTAAATGTACAAATAAAAAATGCACTGAGGGCCAACCTTTTAAACTCAAAACATTCATTTGGCCAAAACTAAACATTTCCCATCCATGCTTACCATCTATTTGTTTAACAGAACTGCATATTAAAATCCTTCAGAACATGACATACATTTCACAAGCTCTCATGTTCAAAAGACTGAGGTAAGTGGCTGTTTATATATAACCTTAGCTTTACAGTTAGAGAGGTTCTATGCACATTTTCTTAGGAATAATATAAAAAAAAAAGTTTTTAACCAGAATAAAGCATTCAAGGCCTCCATACATAGACCCATGTGGAAAAATACAGTAGAACATATTCAAATTACACATAACATAATGATACACTGTACATCAAAATACATACTTCACAAAACTTATACCGAGACCATTGTTCAAAAAAGCATTTGAAGGAGGATAAGAAGGCTAAATGCTATGTCTTTTCACTTCAACTCAGCTGTATCGACTGCTTCGGCTATGACTTCGACGCCTGGATGAACTGCGACTGTGGGAGCAATATGACCTGATTGTGAAAACAGACATCAAATAATTAGCTTCAGCACATTATCAAATTCAAACAAGACAATTTTGATAATACGAGTACTTATTTATGATGTACCTGGACCTGCGATCAGAGCTCTCACTTCTCCGACGCCCTCTTCTCCTGCTACGACTGCGGCTCCGGCTAGAATAACTTTCGTAAGATTCAGACCTGTATTTCCAAAAATAAAAAACATGAATCAAAGAATGACAACAAGTTACAATCAAAGTGCATTAATAATTTTGTCTCAATGCTCACCTTGATCTGTGGCGACCTCTATACCGACTTCTAGAACGACTCCTACTGTCTGTGCGACTAAAACAAGATTCATCAATTTGAAACATTTTAATCCTCATTACAAACCCAAGGGTTCTTTAAAATACAAATTAAACTGAAGCACATTAGACAGAAGCAGATATAAATATCTTACCTACGATAACTTCGGTAGGTGCTACTTCGAGAATGAGATTGTCCTCTACTGTATCTACTCCTGCTTCTACTTCTACTGTAGCTCCTATGTGACAAAATTAAAACATATAAAAATTAACATGACCTGAAAGACTGGACATATGTAGAAATTAAAACAATGCCTGTTGTAACCAACCTGGAAGAGTAAGTGTAGCTTCTGGACCTGCTCCTGGAGTTGCTATATGAATGGGACCTACTTCTGCGGTGGGACCTGTGACTGGACACAGACCTTGACTTGTTCTGAGAGTGATCAAGGGATCCAGCTCTTTCTCCTGTTGCTGGAAGAGAGTCTTCTTCACTTGAGCTCTCTGGATTTCTGGGTCTCTGATTTAACCGAGCCGTCTTTCGTACCTCGTCAAAGAGGGATCCTGGACGGACTCTACTCTTGCTCTTGATCTCGATTTTGAGACCCTGAGTTTTTCCTTCCAGTTGATCTAGCTGTTTGTTTATTTTCATAATGAAAGGCTTTGTAGAAATGGCTTGCACAGCATTCATGTCTGTCAAAGGTTTCCATTTATTATCAACTGCTGAGACAGAACTGTCACAAGGTACAGTTTCCTCAGGCTGACTGCCATAAGATAAAGCAGGTCCAGTAGTAATAGAATTTCCTTTTTCTATTTTAGGTGGAACAAGCACACTACCATTATTCAGAATATTTTTCAGTGGGGACAAGCCAATTACTTTGGGCCCCTTTTTCTCAGCCTCTGGGATGTACCCTGGAGAAAATATCTCAACTTTATTTGGGTCTATTGTTTTGATACTTGACAAGTTATTGTCTGAAAGATTGGTCTCTGGATCTGTAGATGGATTTGAAATCTCTGAATGACTTTGAGTTGGACTTCTTTCAGTATTATGATTTATCTTTGATTTTTGGCTTACAGTCTTCTTATTCTTATCAACACTTTTAGAAGATTGTACTAAAAACTTCTCTTCCAGTGATTCGATAATCCCTTGGCCCTGATCCTTATTCTCTGAGACCTTGATCTTTCCAGATTTTACATGTCTTTTTGCTCGATCACTGGCAGAATCAGGATTTTCTTTGTATAATTGTTTTGATTGAGTGACTGAATCATCCTCTTCACCTTCATCACCAAACTCCAGAGGAGGCTGCCAGTGGAATGTTTCTTTTGGCTTTTGGTGTTTCTTGGATTTCTTTGCTTTGGATTTGCGAGATCCTGACCTGGAAGAGTTCTTCCTTTTGTGCTTGTGCTTCCGCTTGGCTTTCTTGTTCTTGTGTTTTGAAATTTTTATGTCTGCAGCCTGTTCCTTATTACCTTTTAATAGCTTGAACATTTCTGCCCCATGGTTTGACCATAAAGGGTCATCATCCTCTGATTCTGAACTAGCCTCTCCTTCCTCTTTTTCAGACACATGTTTGGCATCACCACCTTCCTTTTTATGTGGCATTTCAGAGTCGCTCTCAGACTCCCAGCAACGAGCCAAAATCTGCCTCTTTTTTGTTTCAGTAAGTCCTTCCTCCTTCACAAGGATTTGGTTGTGTTCTGCAGCAGTATCAGTTTTACTTGAATTCTCTCCTTCACTTTCCCATCCTGATGCATTTTTGTTGTTTGTTTCTTTCCTTTGAACGGGGTTCTTGCTTTTCATTGCCACTGCCTGTGGATCTGACAGAGAATTAAGTGTGTTTCTCTGTACTAAAGAATCATTGTCTCCGTGGATGGGACTGTATGTACAATCAGATACATCCTCCGAGGAGGGAGAATTATATTTGTGGCCACTACCATGATTTGTATGTTTGTCCTTCTTTTGGCCATTTCTGTGAGAACTACAATGTTTTTTCTTTTTTTCAGTGAATCGTTCTTTATTTGAACCACATGATTCTGACCTACTACAGGAGGAAGATCTGCTGCCGTACTCACTCGGTGATTTGCTGCTGCTTCTTGATCCACTATGTGACCTGCTCCTGGACAAGCTGCTTTGCAGGAGCCTATCAGGATTATTATTGTTACTGCTGCTGGAGCCTCTGTGACTAACAGCCATGTCTGGCTTTGAAGAGGACATTTTTTCCAGAGGTACATTTGATGATGGGCTGATTAATGCATTTGAAGCTGGGGCTAATTTTACATTTATCTCTTGGATGCGGACATAAGAGGGTTTCCAGGGCTTCTGGCCTGGTTTCCATCTAGAAGGAGGTGGACTGTCACTCATAGGCAAAACAGAGACACTCTCTGAAGATGCTTTAGGTGGTGGTGCTTTAGGTTCTTCACCTTGAACCGATCTAGGGACATGCTTTTCTAATTTGGAAATTCCACCCTCTGTAGACTTTGACTTTCGAGGGGATCTCAACTCATTTATTTTCCTGGAACGTGGTGGGGTTTCTGAACTATACCTAGAGTTTGATGATGTTCTTGACCTTGTCCTGTATCTGGATCGAGAACGAGACCTAGAATGTGTAACAGTTCGACTACGACTTGACCTCATGGATGACCAACCCCGCCTCTTAGACCTTGAGCGACTTCTGGAATAGGATCTGCTCCTGGACTTAGAATAAGATTGTGAATCTTTAGAGGAACTTGATAAGTAACGTCTCCTTTCGGACTCTGTTCGATACGATCTATGGGAGTGCCGTGAGGATGAACGAGAGTAAGAACGAGAGCGTGATCGAGAATGTCTCCTTTCAACATGGCCTGAGTGTTTTGACCTCTTATCTGAGGACCCATTCCTCTCACCATCAGACAGGGAGGTCTCCTTAGTCTTGCTCTTTTTATGTTTCTTTGAGTGCTTTCGTTTCTTATTTTTCTTCTTGCGTTTGGTTTTCTTTTTTTCTTTTCTGGATTGATACCGGTTGGAGTATACAGAGGCCTCACTTAAGGAATGCTCTTCTGATCTTGACCTAGACCTTGGGGTGTCACTTCTGTCATCCCATCTGTTTGAACAATAGTTAACAAATTACAGGAAGTAAAAATCCTTGCTAATTGTGGTTTTATTATTAGAACATTTCAAAACAAATGAACATTTCACAAATTAATATTAAATGTTTTTAGGGCTAAAACTGATGATTATTCTAGTTATAAAGCATTTAAAGTTAGAGTTTAAATCTCTCCATTAAAAATGAAGATAATAAAGAAAAAAGTTAACAGATAAGAGGAATGTTCTGCAGGTTCACACACATTCAATGGACACAGTAACCTGCTACTTTCCTTATCCTTTAAATGCAAGAAATGTCGTACATTTATATTAAATTAGATGCTGTTATTCCTTTACAGCTACTACTCTCATAAAATACTTGAATTTCAAGTAAAATTTTAAACCCAAATTTAACAACCATCAACATATTTCAGCAAAATGAATATTTTTGCGCTGAATAATAATTGTCTCCATCTCAACTGTTTTCCGCCAGTTTAACACAGACTGTCAGAACGTCAATCATGGTAAAAAGTAACTCTAGTATATTGTTAATGTTAAATGTTCTGTGTGGCGTGGTTCAGTTCTGTTTCGTTCCGCTTTTGGTGCGTTTGCTTTTTAATTTTCATACGCAACAGAGCGTATGAGCTTATTAGTTTGCCAAATTGGTACTGGTACTAGTGTGACTGTCTGCAACACGCATCCCCAGTATTATTTGCATAGAGTATATAATATTGTGTATTATAGAGTATTACATTGAACACTTGTCAAACATTTGTTATCGTTTTATAATATAATTATTGCTATATCTTTTATCGCTCAGCACTAGATTTATTTTAATGAAAACACATTTTAGAAAGCAAATTTAAAAAAATATGAACTTCTATAAACCAGAAATGAACTCCCAATATTAGCTTGCCATGTATAAAAAATATGATGAAAAAGTAATTACTTCAAATACCATAATATTCATACTTTTATGCATTCCATTACATAACATACCTTTCTCCTTTACTCCATCTCTCCACACTCGGAGGCTGGTAAGCCTTGGTCCTCTGCATTTCCTCTTTCCAGTGTGGGGGAGTCTCACTGCTCCCCCGTTCTCCCTCTGACTCTGATCGGGACTTTGACCGAGGGGGTGTATGGTACCTCTGCAGGGGGATTAAAAAAAAACAGAAACACTTCATGCATGACCAATCAAACGATCAACATTCTCAATGAAATAATTAGAATTAAAATTAAGCTGATATAGTTTGAGTTTTAAAAAAAACATGCATTTTGTCCTCTGTCATTCTATGTCTTCGTTTTTTTTCAGTATCTGATATACTGTAAATGTAATTCATGGTTGTCATACCATAGTTCCGCGTCCTTTAATCTTGCGTCCAGATTTTGTGACGGCTGGTTTGGTGTCATTTGGTACTGTGTCCAGTACAACCCTATTGGGGTGGAGAAGTGTCAGTTTCCATACTTTAGCTCTTTTGATTTAAAGCATAGTATCAAAACTTAACCCTGACCCTAAAACAGGGATTTATCATTAAGCAAGAAAACTAAAATATTCAACTATAAGCGAATTTCAGATATGATCAAATAACTGGGGATGGGGAGGAAAGATTCTTGTGGGGAACATCTGTTTGTTGAACTGTACAAACATTTTTACTGTCTCCTCCTGGGAAGGCATGTCTCTGCGGAGCAGGAAACGGTTCTCTGGCACAGGTGGGATCTCTTCTGGTCGAACCACAGGCTTCTCCCTTTTCACATTCTGCTCAGCCTCACCATCATCGTTCTCTGCCATCTCTCCCTCAGCATGACTGTGAATCAGGAAAAAGTATATTTATATCATACAACCAAAATAAATATTAACAACATAAAATGGCCTGAACAACATTAAACAATAATCAGCTCAGATTTCAGAATTACACTTTGGTGACTCCTTTGAAAGCTTTATAAATATATTTACAGAGACAATGTCAGACTGTAAAATGGCTGACAAATCAGTGTAGCCAAATAGCAAATTGCTGTAGATCACGGTCTAAATAGCAAATAAAATGCAAACTGATGCTTTCATTGTGCATAACAGAAAATGTAACTGGCTTCAGTAATTTACCTTCCATGTCCTGCTGTTTTAACTGTGTCGCTCTCCTTCTTTGTCTCTCTTCTTTGTCTCTTTGAGTGTTTACTCTTTGAGTTTCTTTTCCTCTTTCGGGATGCATACTTTTTGTCAGACTCTCCTTCAGAGGAGGAATAGTGAGATGAAGACTCTGAGGAACTCTGTGAATCCTCCTCAGAATGGAAAGCTTTCCTTATTTTGCCTTGAAGAACTACAGAAAATACATCATATTAAAGAAAATTGTACTAATTACACCGAATGTAATTCATTCATTCTCTTTATTTCTGCTTAAGTTTGATTTTATTAGTTTATTTTGAAATGGGGCTTTCTGTAAATGGCATGAAATAAACAACATACAAGTACAGAAAACCATGACATAAGTTATATTTGATACACAGTATAATTCACAAGATTTTAGACCAATGAGATTTCACCTGTCCAGAAGGAAATGATTAAAATAGAAACTAAACGACTGGTAAAATGTATTGTAGCACATCACCTGCAATGGTCGGTTAGGGCAAAAATCTCAACATGGAGAAGTGATTTGTTACTTGATGCTTTGTCATGCCATGCCTGGTTAGGACACAGTGTCAGTGTATGTATTAAAACAGGGCTCCGCCGTATTTCAAAGCACCCGCTCTACTTTTAAACACCATATTTCATCCCGCAATGCTGTTTATGTGGAGATTACAAAAATATTTCTCCACTGGCTAAAGACGGCAGAGTGACAGGCGGCAGGTTTGTCTCTCACACACAGGAACAAGCTTACCATCATTAGCAGACTTTGTTATCAGTTGTCCACAGTCAATCACTCTGACGTCAGCATAGGGTCTGCTGGCTGAGTCAGTCTTCAGCCCCTCGATTTTCTTTATGACCTCAAAGCCCGAGATGACCAGCCCAAAGACCACATGCACTCTAAATTAAACCAACAATATCTGGTTACAAAAAATGATCAATAAATCACCTTATAATCCTATCATAAATAAATGATTTCTAAACTTTAAATTAGTATTTTTAAACGACTTCCTTGTAGTTCAAGCAATTTCCAACAGTATGGGTTAAACTACACCAGATAAAACTCGACACTGGATCATTACGAACATACCCATCTAGGTGAGGCGCTGTCTTTGTAGTTCTGTTATGAGGAAAATTACATAATAGGTCGTCCAGGTCATCCAACAGGTACATGTAGGGGGAAAACAATAAAGAGAAGAAAATTTAGTGCAAATAAAAAGCTAAATATTCATTCTTTCATCAACAAGAAATTTCAGTGTATCTATTCAAAGAATTCACAGAAGAATTTAAAAACCAGCAGTGCTTGCACAATAACATAGGTTGCATGAATAAATACTAATGATGAACAGGAACAGGTGCAGCATCTGCCAACATTATGCTGACAAAACCAATTAAATCCCGTTCAAAATAAAATATCATAAGGACAACTTCAATTATATATATCAGTGTGTCCATGGCAGGAAAATACATCCTGTAATACTAAACTTGAAATATATGTCAATAATTGCAAGACATCAGATTCTCTGTAATGGGAGAACAGGTTTTTAATGAGGTAAAAACATTATTTAAAGATAAACAAAAAGCCAGTGCTAGCTAAAAGCAACCAGAAATACACAGTCAGGAGAGAGAAGCACAGCCTTGGAGAGACACTTTACCTTGGTAGAGCAGGATGCTAGAGTTTCTGCAAATTTTACACAAAAACGGCAAGAGAAAAATTGTAATACATTTGTAGGCAAAAGAGGAATTTCTTTCTGATTTTAAAATATTTCTAAATGCACACTGACAAGGGAAAAGGGGAGATGAAAATGCACCTGCATCCCACATGAACATGTACACTATATAGAGCCTCCAAAATTAAAGAGTCAGAATTTATATACTGTATATACATACATATATACATATATATGGTAAAGAGGTTGAAAAGTTCGGGGAAAGTTAGACAGCGTGAGCAGCAAAAGGAACATCACTAGTGGTCTGTACATTTTTTAATGAAATATCAACAAATTTGGAATAACGTAATAAAACTTGAGCCAAAGTTAGAAGCCCAGATGCTCACTGTTTTTGGGCAAGCTTTTAAAAACCGAAACAGGCTTTCAAACGCACCTTATTTTAAGATGCACCACAATGCAAAGGCTATAACTGAGTTCTGTAGAAATGATCTTGAACACTTGAGTAATATGTAATCTATACATATTGCATGTGTCATTTAATAGTGACCAATCAGTCATATTAAATGGTAAGTAAAAGATCTGGTGATGAATGGTTGTTTCTCTACACACATACACCCTCTCTGAGTCTTATATCAGAGTAAATACTACTTACATGAAGAACTGGGACCCATTTGTGTCTTTACCACGGTTGGCCATCGACAAGAGGAAGGCTCTGTCATGTTTGAGAGTAAAGTTCTCATCTGTTGAAGAGAGATACGGACAAAGAAGGACACTGAGTGCTTGTTGACTGCTTCATAAAGTTAAGGTGAAGGACTGCAATAGGCAAAGAGATGTTCATGATGCTTCTAAACTCTTATGCTCTTAACGCTCCTTAGTTGTAAAAGCACAGATTATCTATCCTGACGGCTACTAAAAAGCTACAGAATACATTGAAATTGTTTTATATTGAGACATAGTTCACCCAAAACTTTTACTCATTCTCATGACATTGATAGCTGAGACTTTTAAGCTTCAAAAAAAGTTGCATAGAGAAGATTGACCAGCATATTAATGAAATATTCTTCAATAAGAAGAAAGAAAGTGAGGTATATTTGGAACAACAAGAGATGAATAAATGACTATTTTTGGGTGAACTAATACTTTTAAAGGTTGGATTATATTCAAGAGTATTGTATTGCATGACAAAACATCCTGGAACAATAAAGAAAAAATTATGCAACAACAAAAAAGAGAAGTCAGTCAAACAAATCAATTTCAAGGTCCACAAATCCATGAGCACACTGTGCAGCGTGGACGTTGTTGTCATGGTTCACATATGAAATTGGGAATAGGGAATGTTTAGTCTACATTGTGTTACTGCACTGTGTACATCTCTTACCTTCTCATTTTGCAAAAGACCACAATCTCTATAAATAAAAGAATATGTTGAAAATTTTAGGCAAGAAGACTGGACCTTTAAATGAATAAATAGCCCTTAATCTCCATGCTGAGAAGATCATTATGAGATCACAGGAATAACAGATTCAAGATTCTCAGCTACAGCGAGATACAAAAAAACAATGGCTGGAAATTCATGCACAGAACTGAGATGTCCACTCAACAGTCATGCAAAAGATGTTTAAAAAGTGCTTGATAAAGAACAACGTATCTGAAGATGGCTTACCTTCAAAGAAGCCACCATATATAGATTCTCCTCCTCTTCCATTGCCTTCAGCAAAGAAAAGCACATTCATTTATAAGAACATAGACAATTGCATATAACCGAGAACTGCATACAATGTTGTGCTAAGGCACCACAGATATTTATATTTATCAATTATGAGTTTGGCTGCACATACCCTCTGTGAAATCACCCCCCTGGATCATGAAGTTCTTTACAACTCGATGGAAAGTTGAGCCTTTATAGCATAATTTTTTTCCTGTAGTTTTGCCACTACCTTTTTCGCCTGCAGGGAAACCAAAGAAATACATTATTTCTGATTACTTTTATATAACAGAACTAGTATGAGCAGCTCAGAAATGTACCATCCATAAATCAAACCAAAGACCAAGATTTCCCAGACAAAGCTCTAAAAATGTGGACAACCTTAGCCAGTTAATACTAATACTGTAAGGTACTGTACTCTGAATTGAAAAACTGGAATCGGTCCTAAAGTATACAATTACATAGTCAGCAAAAGGTTAAACCAATCTGAACAGTATGGAAGAGATTCCGATAAAACTGAAATGAATACGGGTGAGTGAGGGTGTGGGTGACATGGGGATTGGTATATGTGCAACACAACAGTCAGCTGAAGGCATGCGTCTCTCATTTCAATCGCAGCTGGTGAGAAAAAAGATCCCCGCGTTGACTCAAAGCATTATGACCAACACATCTCAACTTCTGTCTTCTAGGAATAGGCTGTAAATACAGCTTTGGTCATTATACAGCTGTTCTATTTCCCTATAAGTTTATGCTTGTCTATATGGACATATCTAACTTGCTGTAGCATGATAAAGCAATTTCCGTCAAATATACGTACCAGTGCACAGGCAAAGAAAATTTTTGCTTGTCTTGGGACAAACGTCGGAGAACAGTTGAAAGACAATTCGTCCAACTAGAAGAAAGCAAAAGGAATTGTTATACTCATGGATCTGGAATGTATACAGTTTAAGCTTGTTGATTAAAAAAAAATCGGTTAGATTAATATAAGATTTCAGTGTGTCAAATGGCAACACCTTTATATTCAAATACAAGACCATTCAAATTGACGTTTTTTTGCAAGTACATTAAGCCGTGACAACCCAATTAATTTATAAGCGACAAAATTAATATAAACAGGGTGTTAAAACATTTGCTTTGTAAAATAATGGGTGTAAAATCACTAAGTAAGAGGTTTTGGCTTTATGATACAGACGTCTCTCTTAAAACTGAGGTGAAAACCAGACGTTATTTAGTAGTATACACACACTGTAAGTCTGTGGTTCATTAAAAAAAGCCCTGAAGGTCAGGGTGTGAACTGCCACAACAGCTTTTCACACAATGCCACAGGAATTTTAACTGCCATTACTCAAGTACAAAATATACACATAAAGTTTCACTTTCGAGACATTAGGTATTTATTATTAGGTGGTTTTTACCCTTTGTACAAACCCCATAACTTCAAAATGTCAGCTCAAAATGCTTGCTTATAGATCACAACCCTTTCACATGCAACTATTTACAATATTTGATCAAAACACAGATGCTGACTGACAAACAAAGTTTCTGCAGTTTTGAATTTTTTGAAATACAATAACAGTAACCTAAAAGCAAAGATTTTAAGCATCTCTCTATCAAAACTTGTACTTTTAACTATTTGACCTTCAAACAAGTCTATTTCAGAACAGCTGAACAGCAATCATTGACACATCTTACCTGGTTCTCTGTTGATTTCCACATCAAAATAGCACTGAGGGCGATTTTTTACACCCATTTTGTGAAGAGTGGGCTTCCTGTACTGTAAAAATCACAGCAAAACACAGTTACATGTTGTATTCCCAATCACCAACACCAGAAATAAATACATTAGACTTCAGATATTCCAGGATATTGTTTCTCTCTAGGTGGATCCTGATGTGTTAATGAACAGAAAGTCAGACACTGAGATTGGGAAAGTGTTTCAGTTAACAAATGAGATGCAAATCTGCACGCACACCCCTCCAACCCCTTTATTGTGAACTGCTCTGTCTGTTACACCACCCTAGTGTGAGGAATGAGACATTGTTGCTGTGATGTGTGCTGTCCTCCAGAACTACAAACTCTGGTTAAACCAGTTGTGTTTTGTATGGGGAGGGGCAACAAACTAATACAAGAACTAAGCAGGCAAGCAAAAAAATATGAGAATGTGTAACATCTTTATCCTGTCACACACCACTGACTTGCTTTCCCTCCTATCACAGACAATAAAGTCTTTTAGCTAAACAGAGGAAAGACTTGCCATCAGATTAACACATCATCTCAAATGGCATGCCAGCTGCTTTCCCTTATCACTATAACTCACTCCCTTTATCAGTCCTCTAATTGCTACCTGATGAAATTGCAAATGTCAGTGAATGTCACAGGAGGAAAAAGAGGACATTTGCATGTGATAGATCTGGAAAATACTTAAAAATGCAAGAGATACACCCAATTTCCACTAAAGTCATTACAATAAACATGTTCGACCACTTCTCTTATATTAAAACAAAGGTGTATTTTTAATAAGCATAGACATTCGTGGTGTTAGAGCCCTTATTACAACACCTACAAACAATATATGAAGGTATAATCCATTCTCAGACATGTTATATAATGTAGATCAGGCAAACTTCCCATCTCTGATTGTACTTCCTAATTCACTAACCTGTTTATTTAATAAAGTGTGACATATAGAGGTTCAAATCAATGAGATGAGGCTTGAAACAGAAAAACGGCCGCTCAAACATATGCTCGTATGAAAGATCACAATAAGTATGATTATGATTATAACATCAAAAGGAGAAACTAAAATGAGGGGTTTGTTAAGACTATTAGCCAGTTGCTAAAGACATTAACACGGGTAAACAAAATAACACCTCGTGATTGAGATCTAACAAAAAAACATTTCAACTTACAATTACTTATTCATTTTTGTAATACTTAACTGTAAATAATACATGTGTTAGTTATAACCAAAAGTCGTTTGATTGCTGGCTGGCTAACATTGTTTACCATTTATAGCTGGCGCTGTTTTATAAGAACCTATAAAAGCCATCGTAGATATTTATTAAATAAATATACTATATGACTCAGATAAAGCCAGATTCATGTACTGACACAAACGTATCGTTTTAATGCCTTGCACTTACCTGTATAGCTAGTTAAAGGGCAAAAAGCCTTCAACGCACTAAACCCTCTCTGTCGGCTGATCGCCGTTTCCCCTACAGTGTTGCCAGATCTTTCAGGAGAAACGAGACACATATTTTTGTGTGAGATGTGTGGTTAAAGTGTGGCTGGTTTGTTGTGTATTAATTAGAAGGAATTTGTTAATTTCCATACCCACCACCACCACTTAATATCCTCCCTCTGTATTCTGTAAATAATCCAAAAATCTGCATAAAATGTAGGTCACATTATTAAAAAGCCTCATAATAAAAAGACATGGCAACACAGCTTTTCTACTTTCTATTGTTTACACTGAGATGCTGCACAAACGCTAGCTATCGGTAACGCACACAAATTACAAATTGTTCGTGCTCTGCACTGACAATATTAAAGATGATTTATATTAGTTTATATAATTTATGTTGTATTTGTTGACACACGTAAATAACTTTTATTTTTACAATTTATCTTAATTGATTTTAATAATTATAATATTGTTTATGTGTTTATAAACACATGAAAATAAACCAGCCTTTGCCAAATAATGACCTTTATTTTGAAATAACGGCTGCCAATGACGCTCATGTTTCCCATAATTCAGAGAGACAAACAAAAAGCCCCTGGTCGCGTCTTTATATCATGAAGTCATAAATAACTCTGCAGTAATTATTTTGAGATATTTTTTAAACAATGTTGTTATACACCTGCGCATTTTACATTCCCTGTTTGACATAATCAGTGTAAATGTATCGAGTTGTTGTAAGGTAAGGGACGGTAAAGCGCATCTGCACCTGCTAGCAGTGCCTTTGCTCAATGACTGTATTTGAACTAATGAAATAACAGGCAAATTAAAATCCAGAACACATTTAATTATCCAACATGAACATTTATATACAGACTTTACAACTTAAGTTTGAACCAATGGCTGTCGTACACTCACAAACCAGTGGTGGATTATTTTTCATTAGAAAAACTATGCAATTAATGTAACTTTATTTCATATAACCATGTTAATCTGTAATGTGATATATTGTTATAATATGCATATAATGTAAAATAGGTGGTAATAATATAGGTATTTCGATCTAAATTACCCGTAGAAAGTATGGGCACACATAACTCAATTCACATGATCTTATAAATGTTTTGGTCCAAAGGCTCATACTAAAATACTTGTACTTATTTTATTTATTTATTTTTAGATATGTACATTTTGCCTATGTTTGACTTTATTCTGAATGTAACATTTTTATATGTTTTTTTTTTAAGTTGTTCAGATTGGGAATGTTTTTTTTTAGTCAATGCATTAACAAATAATAACTAGTATTTATGTTCCAGTATTTATAAGTCTACTTACCATTACTTAATATAAATACAACTGTTCATTGTTAGTTAATATTAGCCCAGGTCCTTGAAATAATATGTACAGATACGACTTTTGATTTTAATAATGTATTAGTAAATGTTGAAATTTAAATACAATGCTTTAGAAGTATTTTCAACTAAAGTAGTTATCTAATGTTAACAAATGAAACTTTATTGTAAAGTACTACAAAATAAGCAATAATAATAAGTGAAGGTATGATGTGTATACATTTTATTTTAGTTTACCTCCACAGTTACGGCTATACATTTAGCCATAGGTCTTTCTCATCAGCCATGCTACAGACAAGTGCTTTTGTTGTTACTTTGCAATACATATCTGTATCTTCCCTCTTCTTTGTGTTCAGGATGTGTTTTCATAGAGATCACCGAGGAGGATGTCACTGATCCTGTTTGCTTTTGTGGTCCGGGTCAGGGACGGACTCCCTCTCTCCGCCTCCACTGATTTCCTCCATAACCATGAACTTCAGGAGAGAAAGCAACAACTGAAAGTGATCTCAAAGTCTCTGAGTTTATTACCAGAGAGAGGGACAGTCAAGGGTCATGAACTTAACATTCAGTAAGTGCACTGTTGTGGACTACTCTGTGTCTTTTAGTGCTTAAAGATCTGGGCTGAAAGCCAAAAGTCTCCAGGTTTAAACCCATAGCATGCGATCCAGGAAGTGTTGTGCCTTTGAGCAACTCCAAATGAACCCTTACTATAATTAAAGTGTTGCCTTTTATAAATTAGTATGGAAAAATTACTAAATCAGTAAGGATGCATGAGAATAAAGCAGATATATAAGTGAATCAAGTAGGGGTGTAACATTATATCATGCCACAAAATATCACAATACAAGATTTACGGTAATGTAGAATCAAATATGGTAAACCCAGAAAGTCTCACATTTCAGCTTCCATGTTTATGTAGAATTTTTCTTGTTATTTTATCACTTAAAGCAGTGGTCATCAACCTTTTCAAGCTGAAGATCACCAACCTCTGCCTTAATGAAAGGCAAGATCTACTAATCCAAGAATAGGGTGGGGGGTTTGGAGCGGTCGCCCTGTCGAAGGGGGGGGGGGGGGGGGGGGGGGGGGGTAGGGGTGCGGATCGTTTTTATTTTCAGGAGCTACGACGGGTTGGCGACCACTGACTTAAAGGGTTTGTTAGTGGTGGAAAATTAAATGAATATAATATTTTAAAACGTTTTTAAATATTTCAGGGATAGAGTGCAAGCATGTGTCAAAAGTCTGTATTTTTAGCTTAGCAGACTCTTGAATAATTTTAGTAGTACCAAAATTGAGTATTTTATTGAACAGTTCATCATATGTCTTCGTAGTAATGATTTAAAGTAGGCATACAAATGCAAGTTGCAATACTCTTTACTTCCCTATTGTGACATATATCCAAGTGAAACGACTTTGTGAACAAGAAAAAATTTAGGGAGAGACTATTTTTTCCATTGAAAATTGATTGGATTGTTGGAAGTTGTTGTTTTTGTTTTTGTTGTTCAGTTTGTCTCTCCTTCACGCGAGTAAATATGCAGCAACATCTTTTCTCTGATGATATGAATTGGAATTCTGCAATATTCCATTAAAATATAAGTATTGTCAGTTTAGATTTCATGGGGACTTAAAAAACATACCACTCTATTTGGGCTTTGTTTAAATCGAATACCAAATCATAAGTGTTGCCATATCAGATAAAGGAACTTTTAAGAATATACCTGGCCTGCATTCCGGAGTTCAGGATAAGCCAAGGATATTGGTGGCCGCCCTGTGAAATCATTTGTTAACTAAGTGGTCTCTCTGTGTGTTGTAGCTTCCTCTCATCCGAAGGTGTGTCCTACATGAGCGTATGCGCATGCAGTCTCCCTGCTGCCATGGCCTTCTGCTTCTTGGAAGACTTGCGCTGGGAATTCACAGCATGCTTTGACAACTCTACAGTGACCCTGGCAAACAGGCCGTACCCATTTCTGGAGTTTGGTAAGGTGACAGAAAAATGCATTGGATTGGATTCATTAAGTGTATTTAAACTATGAAAATGCAACAGAGCTTAAAATTAAGATAAGTTACGTTAACAATTGCATTAATAAGCTGCCTGATGGTTTTCATTTCAGATAGTACCATTCAAAAACTCCAGCAGCATTATAACCAGAAAGGGGGTCCATCTCTGGAGGTGACCCTGGCCGAGGTGCAGGAAGACCTCAGGACCAGCCCTCCTCAGGTTCTCACCATGGAGGACGTGGCGCTCTCCAATGGAGCAGCCAATGGGCATGTAGAACAAGCAGCTGCATCAGGTTTGCTGTAGTGATGATTACGTAAGGGCTGCATCTTAAGTCTGACATATATGTTTTGATTCGTTATTGATCTCTGTTGATTTTATAGGTCAGAGTCAGAGATTGGAACCAATCTCAGCACCGGGGATTCTCTCACTGGTTCTTAACATCATGTGTGCTGCCCTCAACCTTATACGTGGTGTTCATCTTATTGAATACACCTTCCAGGTAACACCATGGTTCAAGTGTTGTTTATGGCTGATAGTATAGAATTTTGATTTATTAGCTATTTAATCTAAATAAATAGTTCATATAATTTGATAAAATTAAAAGATATACTATTTTGTAAAAATTATATAAGTGAATTTAGGCATTATAATATACATATTATGAAAAATGGATATTCATTTAGCTTAAGATTATATTTAACAATTATTAAATTATTAGTGTTTTTAAGTGAGAGTTAGATTGCCCAAAGGTAATCCAAATATAAAATTAAGGTATACATGAGCATGCAATTCAATATCCAGCATCGGCCAATACAGAAGAAAAATGTATGACTTAAGTAATTACGGATGGAGGAGATTCATATCTTGTCTGTCACCAGAATCACCACAACATTTTCATTTTGTTATTGTTAACTAACTAAAACTTTTTCAAAACTTTTTTCTTTTTTTTTCCAAAATGTTACTTTGAACTTTTAAAAATAGCAATTTTTTTATGGTCATGTGGAACGAATCGAGTGATTTTTATTGCATTCTTATGGGGAACATTTTTTGGTGTACGAGAATTTTGAGTTTCGAGCTCGCTCTTGGAACGAATTAAAGTAATGAAAAAGACAAAAGCAAATAACAAAGTACTAACACATAAACTAAAATGAAAACATAACGTGTCACAGTCTTGTCATGTTGTTCACATCCGGGTCCCTTCTGTGTATCTTCAATGCCCTTCCTACACCTGCCTTGTTAATCACTCAGCCTGTTAGTCTCGTCAGGTGTGTTCCATTTTCCTCGTGTATAAATCCCTCCTGTGATCCCATGTTTTTGTCGTCCGTTAACGTGACGTTGTTTGATGTTGCTCTGTATCCTCTTCTTCCGTGTTTTCCACAAAGAGTGCCATTTTTGTTTATATTTAAAGTCTTTTGTTTATCATTTTGAAGAGTTTCCGTGTGAAACCTCCTGTTTCCATCTCGTCATCTGTTTGTACACCACGCCAAAGCGTGACAAGATGAAAATATAAAAATGAAAGCTGATTAAAAATATTATATTGTATAATTTTATAGTAGTCTATTAATAATCATAAAACAACACTGTCTCAAAACCCTATAATAACTCCTGACATTTAATTAATTAATTGATTGATTCATTATAATTAATTTCAGATTATAAATAATTGATTGTTTTTTTAATTTTTATTATATGATCATTTTTTACAGGATGATTATGATGGTTTGTGGAATGTGGTGGCATTTCTTTTGGCATTTCTCTGCTGTGTTTGCCAGGTAAATTGTATTACTACTCTGCATGTAGCATTTTATAACACCCGAAAGTTTGTTGAAGCTGCCTAACGCAAATTTGTTTCTCCTTCCAAACACAGTGTCATCTGTACTTATTCCATACCTGCCAGAAGAAATTGAAAGTCTTCACTCTCCTGACTCTCATCATCTTATGCAATGCTTTTCTCTTTGGCTTGAGGAACATTTGGCAGCTGCTCTTCCATATGTCAGTGGCCTGCCTCTCCACGCTGCTAACCCTCCGCCGCAAACTGATGGACAGGAACATGGACTGTGGAGTATGAGGATTTTAGAAATAGGGTGAGATACCAGAAGAATGGACGAGACTTTTTATTCTGTCTCACATAAACTGACATTGATTTTCACTTTAGCTCTTGCTTTGATCTAATGTTTATTTTTTATTACATGGGTAGTGAGTGCAATTACTCATTTTTACAGGGGTCTTCAACTACATTGATGCACATCAAAGATCATGTTGTTAATGACATATTGTGAATGTAATATGGAGGAATTGATGAACAGATATGAAGCAAGCATTTTGTTGATTAAGTTAATTTAATTTATTTGCTGCAAAATAAGAATACTTATTGTTTAAGCTAATATAAACTTAATCTTTTTTGTAGGAAGGGTAATTTTTTTTGTCCATTTAATTGTTATAAGTCTATAAATTGACATATGTTTGATGTAATTGACTGAAAGTGGGCATGATAGTGACTCCTGTGGTTTTGTTTCAATATCAAGCAGTTTAGATGGAAAAATGAAGGAAATGTAGACTTTTAAAGATTATCTCTCTTTTTTGAAAAGTGTCGGTTAGTTATGGCTATACTCCACAATACCTTCATTTTTTTTGTATTACGTTAGTACTATAATTTGTATACAAAGCACATTAATGTTGTCCAACTAGTCTTATGCCATTTTCCACACTTTCTATAATACTCATTCCAAAGACAATTTCAACAAATTATCATAATAAAGCATTCACTTACCAAGTTGGCAAGATGTAGAGGAAGAACAGATGTTTAAAATAAGTCTACATCTGTTTTTGTCAGTATATATGTATACAGTATATATGTTGATTTGAAGAGCCTGGTTTACATATTTAATATGTAATTACTTTATTTGCACTATTATTCTTCATGAAATAGACAAAAACCTCTAGAACTTTTGTTTGTTTATTTTTGCAACTGGCAGTATTATAATTATATTTTTTATCTTGAAGAAACTTAATATTGAGTTTGTTAATCTTTTATCAGTTCAATATGTTTAAAATTACACTGACATAATTATTAAGTTTGTGCACTGCATTTCTGTTTATTGCAAATGTCATGCACGTGCTAATATTACTCAAGCAATCCACATGGAAAAATCAGTTTAAGATCATTGGAAGTAGTTTTCAGGCAAGTAATAAGTGTAGATACAGTTATCTGAACGATAGTCAAATTCTTGAATTTTTACACGCAAGCTGTGCTTCTAAATGGTTTGTGCAGAGTTGTAATTTTGCTGTGAAGTAGCAGCAGCTTGCATGTGATGTTTTTGTCGAGGATAACATTTAGTACTGTGGTACGCTACAGTATGTTCATGTGTCAATGCCTTATTACATTATACAATTACAGCTGTCAAAACAGAGGAGTGAGAATGTATGTATGAGCATTTTAAAGTGTGAAAGTCACAAATAATGTGCAGTAAATCTAATACTAGTGGTAATAATAGTGATGTAAGGGCTCTATCTGTTTCTCTTGACTGATTTCTAGGTTTTATTTCAGCAAAGCATGACTGTATAGTGACATGTTTCGATTTGTAATCATGGATTCTTAATTATAAATTTTTACATTTTAAATGGGCATTTGATTAAGATCACAGCTCTCAACCTTTTGAATGGATACATATTTACTCACTCCTCGTATAATACAGGAAGTTTGTTGAATCTATGAGATATGTATTTTTATAATAATAGTTTTTCATGTTGTAGATGGAATTAATTGTTTAGATTCACAAACGAGAACCTGTATTTAGATTAGTTTTATCTCATGCATTTGTGACCCATGTTTTTATAAAGCCTATTTGTCAGTGAACTGTAATTGGTGCTGGAGGTTATTACTTATATACACTTAGTAATAATAGTATTTTAAGACCAATATTGTCTTATAGCATTGCATTAAAAAAAACAAATTATGATCAAGGACTATGGCTATGGACTATGCTTAATGGACAAAAACGTTTAGATAGACATTTGAAATTGGTTTTGTTTCACTGGAAAACTGCTCTTTTAACTACCAACATGAACTTCCAGCAACCAACTAAGAGTCCTCTAGAATGTGAGTAGACTTGTGTGCACTATTCCCATGTCCCAACTTGTTTGTTGTTAAAACGGATTCAGATATTTAATATAAATCAGCAGCTGAATATATTATAAGTACTGTGTGTTTGTGTTATTTGGCTGTTGGGTCAAAAAAAAATGTTTAAAGAGCATTTTTACTGGTTGATGCAAAGCTATGTACTATATACATTCATATTTTTTTCTTATAGAAAAGAATAAGACAATCTATAGCTGACTCAAAAAAAATGGTTTTAATATTTTGACTAAATATCCTGAGAATTTGACTAAATATTTCAGTCATGTTGACACTGCAGGTTTATGACTATTTGTGAATGAAAGTGAAATATACAACTCGTTAGAAAGTCTTGTGAAAAAATTAAAGTATATTGTGTGTGGCGAGCAGGGCGGGGTCGAGGGACCGTGAGAGCGTCACGAGAGCCGGTGGCGTGATGGATAATGAGCGACACCTGCGAGCCATCGGTCTCTCGTCTCACGGAGGAGCGGAGACTTAAAAGGAGGAGCGACGACAGTGAAGAAGAGAGAGGACCAGGCCTGGAGTTTTGTTATGTTTTGTGTGGGCGGCGGTCGACCGCGAGGGGCCGCCGCCATTACTTTCGTTTTGGATTTATGTTTTATTTTATTATTAAAGTGTGTTAAATGTCTGCCGGTTCCCGCCTCCTTCCTCCCTGAACGTTAAACATTGTTACATTGTGCTTTAGAGACTGACGTAGTTGAAGTATCTCCGTAAAACAAAGTTTGCATCAGCACAAAATTATGAATAATTCAGCTTAAGATTTAAAACACTTCAGAGCTTTTAAATTCAAGCCCTTCATGCTTTCTGTACTGAAGTTTTCTAGCTATTTCATCTACTTTCTAATTCAAATGCAAGTGCTGTTTCACTTCATCATAACTGAGTTCTTAGTAAACCTTAGACCTTGTGCAATTTGTATACTGTTTCATAACAATTGAGGTAATGGCTTTAGTGAATTTATGTATCTGCATTATCATTTGGATAATAACCACCAAATAAGATAACCACTAAAAGGGAATGATCCTCTCCTTATTCTTGCTGTCTGTTTTGTCAATAGTTTTGTGTTTTGTTAGGGTCCTTGTCACTGTCTCTAGCACGAGACAGTACCTTCAACCCAATCAGTTTACACTGGCAGTCTTGCTCCTCCAGGATGACACATCCATACGGACGTGCCATCACAAGGAGGTTTGGCGTTCCTCCCAGCACAGTTTCAAGAGCATAGAGCAAAAGCTGTGAGACAGGCCGTTAGACGAGAACGGACAGGGACGTAGAAGGGCAACAACCCAGCAGCAGAACCGGTATCTGCTCTTTTGTGCAAGGAGGAACAGGAGGAGCACTGCCAGAGCCCTGCAAAATGACCTCCAGCTACTGGTGTGCATGTTTCTGCCCAAACTGTCAGAAACAGACTTCATGAGGGTGGCATGAGGGCCCAATGTCCTCTAGTGGGACCTGTGCTCCCAGCTCAGCACAGTGCATCTCAACTGGCATTTGCCAGAGAACAGCAGAATTGGCATGTCCACCATCTATGCCCTTTTCTCTTCACGGATGAGAGCAAGTTTGCACTGAGCACATGTGGCAGATGTGCCACGGATCATGGTCTGGGATAGAAATATCCTTGGAGTGCTGCACAGGCCTCCTCGTGCTTCCCTTACTGCTGTTAGGTACCAGGATGAAATCCTCAGAGCTATTCTCAGACTTTATGCTAGTGTAGTGGGACCTGGGTTCCTCCTAATGCCCAGCCTAATGTGGTTAGAGTGTGTAAGCAGTTTTTAGATGACAAAGGCATTGAGGCCATTGACTGGTCTTTTATCGAGCGTCCGAAGCCACCAAATAGCATCACAGACTGTCCAGACATTGTCGTGAGTGCATACAGGCACGTTAGACACGTACAAACTACTGACTTACATTATGAGTTGCTGTGATTAACCTGTAACTTCAGTGTTTTACATTGACTTTTGGTATGATTTTGAATTCAGCCCTCATTGCGTTTCTGATTGTGGTTTCCATCGACTGTTCCACGTAATTTTGTTCTAAACAAATTATAGACTGTATATAAATAAAATATTTAACATTTTAAAAATTTAAAATAGAATATCCAATGTGGGGTTTAAGTGTTCCGTAAAACATTTTGTGTTCATGTCAGACGTTGGTTGTAATAAATGTATCAAAACATTGGGTGGCAGTATAAAACTAGAGTTTGATAGGCTGAGGGGGCTGTGCACTGTGCAGGTCAGATGATTGTCAACAGTGTGCAGTTATTTTATGCATTTAATATGCAAAAATAAAAAGCTCAGATGTGCCTTAGATTCAGCTAGTATTTCTATATTTTTTAACTGAACATGTGACCTGTGTAAATAAGACCTGCTATTGACTTTATATGGTGATGTTTAAGGTTAAAATTCTTCATCTCTTAAGCTGAGATCTGCTACTTATGAGTGCAATATCAACTTCATGACCTTTTATCACTTCTGTTGGTCCATCCTCTTAGCCAGTGGTTTATAATTTGATCTTTATTTACAGAGATTACAAAAGTCTTGTGAGTTATGCTGCCTTGAGTAGCAATACTGATCAAGGAAAATGGTTTAGGCCACAGATAACAAGTCCTTTGCAGGCATAACACATCCAGTAATGCTGAAAGCTTGGCTGTATACAGTCCCCTTTAGGCCAACAGATTAGTGGAGAGGTTTGGTTTGACCCGGATCATTCTCTACTGCACTGATCCATTTCATTTCTGTGTTAAACAAGCATGAGAGGATCAGTCCCAGTGTTCTGCTTCTGCTGTTGGTATTCACAGGTCTGGTTTGACTGGGTGTAGTCATAGAGCAGAGAAATTTAAGATGTTTATTGAGCACCTTCAAAATATGGGATTTGATTGGATGGTTGTTGTTTGCTACTGCTGTGATGTCATCACAGTAAACACATCTTCAGATTGCAAGAGAGAGAGGTTATCTTATTTTGATTAAAGTTAATTAGGGCATTTGAATCTTTTTTTTTTTTAAGTGCAAGGATAAATAACACAATATTCTAATAAAATAAGAATGGACAGTTTTGACTGTTTGAATGTACATATTAGACACAAAGTTGCAAGTTAATTAGTCTCTTTCTGCTCTGCCAACAAAACTAAGACAAAGAAATTGAAATGAAATTGGATGCATTCTGAGTAATTATTTTGAATAAGCACTTTGTGACAGTTAAAATTTATGCAAATGTAATCTGGACGTACTTTATTTGTCATGTTGTCATTGTCATGCTGCCATTCAAAAATCCTCTCCCATGGCCTCAAGATTATATTTATGTTACTCACCCTCAATGCATATGATAGGGTATGGAGTGTATGGAGTGATCAGCTCCACCCCTGTGTACAATTACTGTGTCATTATAGTTATGGTCTGGACTTTTTTTGATTAATTAATTATCTTAATTAAATTAAATAAAAAACGTATTATTGGAGCATGGAATGTCCGTACTCTAGCAAGGCCACACAAGAGAACAGCTTTAGTTTTTAAAGAGCTTTCATGTTACAATATTGACATTGCAGCCTTGAGTAAAACCAGGTTTGCAGAGGAAGGAGGTAGCAAGCGGCTTCACATTCTTCTGGAAAGGAAAAGCCCAAAATGAGGACAGGATCCATGGAGTCGGTTGATACCAATGAGAGGCTAATTAAAGGCTTCCAGCACGATGCCAAGGATTTCCTCATTAACAAGGCCATGCAAGGAGCAGAATGCTGGACAGGCCACAGACTTGTCCAAGCTACCCTACAGCCCCTCTTCACCTAAGACGTCCTAAATTTGTGCACACAGCCACACAGCATTGTCAAACATTGTCAGCAGCCTTCCACCAAGCTCAATTTCCAGAAGAGACTAGATGACAAGTTGTCAACAAACGGACCGATATGTGGAAATGCCTCAGAAAAATGGAACAAGCTCAGGGACACAATAAGAGAATCAGCTATGGCGACCCTGGGCCCAATGAAGCGAATCCATCAAGACTGGTTCGACGAGAACAACAATGGAATTTCAGATCTGCTCGCCAGAAAGCATTCATATACTAGCAGAATGACGCAAACTCCATCAACAAAAAAGACATTCTTTAAATTCTATCAAGCTGAGGCTCAGAGGGAAATCCACAAGATGCATGACCATTGGTGGGAAAAGAACGCCAATGAAGTGCAAAGCTATGCTGACACTAACAACTCCAAAGAGTTACACCATCAGGTCAATCTTCAGCCATACAAAGTCCAGCTCAACAGCCTCTAGCCACTCTGACACAAAAACAAGTGAGACGCATCGTTGCGACCGTCTCGCCGGCGCGATCGCGATGACCACGATTTTTTCGTATGAAAGTCGTTCGGAGAGTGAAGCCTTGGATACGTACCGATCGGTACGTCGTGACCGGTCTCGGACGGGGCCCAAATAAGTGAGAGAGCGACGGATCCGGAAAATTCCAACGCTTTTGTTGGCCTCGCGAGGGGGACTGTCCAGGGGGGTGGTCGTCACTCGATTCACCCATCCCCCACTTATTCGTAAATTTCTCACTGACCTCTCAACGTCCACTCTGGACCGCTCAACTTCGTCCGACCCGGGTGAGTCTGGCGTCGGCGCGTCCGGGCCGGCCCCCTGATGTCAGCGGTGCCGTCGTTTTCAAAATTCGTCCATCGGATCAAGAGATACGCCCATTTTAACGATTTTGGCTTCACTCTGGACCGATGGGTACGTCTGTTAGAAAGAGTAGAAATTAATTTTTGGGTTTGGTTTTTTGCTCATAATGGCCTGAAAAATGAAGGATCCGGGCGTGAAAATCACACCGTGGATAGAACTCGACGAGACGGTTCGAACGAGACCAGCCTCACCCGGATCCATCGAAATTTTGATATTTTTTGGAATTTTTGATTGCCTTCACATTTTTGAAAATTCATTTTTTGGGTGTGGTTTTTTGCCCATAACGCCCTGAAAAATGCACCAAAACGCTCGAAAATCACACCGTGGATAGAACTCGACGAGTCGGTTCGAACGAGACCAGCCACGCCCGGATCCATCGAAATTTTGATATTTTTTGAAATTTTTGATTGCCTTCACATTTTTGAAAATTCATTTTTTGGGTGTGGTTTTTTTGCCCATAACGCCCTGAAAAATGCACCAAAACGCTCGAAAATCCTACCGTGGATAGAACTCGATGAGCAGGATCGAACGAGACCAGCCTCACCCGGATCCATCGAAATTTTGATATTTTTTGGAATTTTTGATTGCCTTCACATTTTTGAAAATTGATTTTTGGGTGTGGTTTTTTGCCCATAACTCCCTGAAAAATGCACCAAAACGCTCGAAAATCACACCGTGGATAGAACTCGACGAGCAGGATCCAACGAGACCAGTCTCACCCGGATCCATCGAAATTTTGATATTTTTTGGAATTTTTGATTGCCTTCACATTTTTGAAAATTCATTTTTTGGGTGTGGTTTTTTGCCCATAACGCCCTGAAAAATGCACCAAAACGCTCGAAAATCCCACCGTGGATAGAACTCGACGAGCAGGATCGAACGAGACCAGCCACGCCCGGATCCATCGAAATTTGGGAATTTTTTGGAATTTTTGATTGTCTTCACATTTTTGAAAATTGATTTTTGGGTGTGGTTTTCTGCCCATAACGCCCTGAAAAATGCACCAAAACGCTCGAAAATCACACCGTGGATAGAACTCGACGAGCAGGATCGAACGAGACCAGCCACGCCCGGATCCATCGAAATTTGGGAATTTTTTGGAATTTTTGATTGTCTTCACATTTTTGAAAATTGATTTTTGGGTGTGGTTTTTTGCCCATAACGCCCTGAAAAATGCACCAAAACGCTCGAAAATCACACCGTGGATAGAACTCGACGAGCAGGATCCAACGAGACCAGCTTCACCCGGATCCATCGAAATTTTGATATTTTTTGGAATTTTTGATTGCCTTCACATTTTTGAAAATTCATTTTTTGGGTGTGGTTTTTTGCCCATAACGCCCTGAAAAATGCACCAAAACGCTCGAAAATCCCACCGTGGATAGAACTCGACGAGCAGGATCGAACGAGACCAGCCACGCCCGCATCCATCGAAATTTGGGAATTTTTTGGAATTTTTGATTGTCTTCACATTTTTGAAAATTGATTTTTGGGTCTGGTTTTTTGCCCATAACGCCCTGAAAAATGCACCAAAACGCTCGAAAATCCCACCGTGGATAGAACTCGACGAGCAGGATCGAACGAGACCAGCCACGCCCGGATCCATCGAAATTTGGGAAATTTTTGGAATTTTTGATTGTCTTCACATTTTTGAAAATTGATTTTTGGGTGTGGTTTTTTGCCCATAACGCCCTGAAAAATGCACCAAAACGCTCGAAAATCACACCGTGGATAGAACTCGACGAGCAGGATCGAACGAGACCAGCCACGCCCGCATCCATCGAAATTTGGGAATTTTTTGGAATTTTTGATTGTCTTCACATTTTTGAAAATTGATTTTTGGGTCTGGTTTTTTGCCCATAACGCCCTGAAAAATGCACCAAAACGCTCGAAAATCCCACCGTGGATAGAACTCGACGAGCAGGATCGAACGAGACCAGCCACGCCCGGATCCATCGAAATTTGGGAAATTTTTGGAATTTTTGATTGTCTTCACATTTTTGAAAATTGATTTTTGGGTGTGGTTTTTTGCCCATAACGCCCTGAAAAATGCACCAAAACGCTCGAAAATCCCACCGTGGATAGAACTCGACGAGCAGGATCGAACGAGACCAGCCACGCCCGGATCCATCGAAATTTGGGAAATTTTTGGAATTTTTGATTGTCTTCACATTTTTGAAAATTGATTTTTGGGTGTGGTTTTTTGCCCATAACGCCCTGAAAAATGCACCAAAACGCTCGAAAATCACACCGTGGATAGAACTCGACGAGCAGGATCCAACGAGACCAGCCACGCCCGGATCCATCGAAATTTTGATATTTTTTGGAATTTTTGATTGCCTTCACATTTTTGAAAATTCATTTTTTGGGTGTGGTTTTTTGCCCATAACGCCCTGAAAAATGCACCAAAACGCTCAAAAATCACACCGTGGATAGAACTCGGCGAGACGGTTCGAACGAGACCAGCCACGCCCGGATCCATCGAAATTTGGGTGATTTTTTGCATTTTTGCATTTTTGCATTCTGACTTCCACCCCCTCCGAGCCTCTGAGCCACCCCGAGGAAGAGTCGCCATTCTGGGCCATGTTCAATATCACCCGCGCCCCTGGAGGACACCTATGTAGGAACTTTGGTTTTTTGCCCATAACGCCCTGAAAAATGCACCAAAACGCTCAAAAATCACACCGTGGATAGAACTCAACGAGACGGTTCGAACGAGACCAGCCACGCCCGGATCCATCGAAATTTGGGTCATTTTTGGAATTTTTGATTGCTTTCACATTTTTGAAAATTCATTTTTTGGGTGTGGTTTTTCGCCCATAACGCCCTGAAAAATGCACCAAAACGCTCAAAATTCACACCGTGGATAGAACTCAACGAGACGGTTCGAACGAGACCAGCCACGCCCGGATCCATCGAAATTTGGTTCATTTTTGGAATTTTTGATTGCTTTCACATTTTTGAAAATTGATTTTTGGGTGTGGTTTTTCGCCCATAACGCCCTGAAAAATGCACCAAAACGCTCAAAAATCACACCGTGGATAGAACTCGGCGAGACGGTTCGAACGAGACCAGCCACGCCCGGATCCATCGAAATTTGGGTGATTTTTTGCATTTTTGCATTTTTGCATTCTGACTTCCACCCCCTCCGAGCCTCTGAGCCACCCCGAGGAAGAGTCGCCATTCTGGGCCATGTTCAATATCACCCGCGCCCCTGGAGGACAACTATGTAGGAACTTTGGTTTTTTGCCCATAACGCCCTGAAAAATGCACCAAAACGCTCAAAAATCACACCGTGGATAGAACTCAACGAGACGGTTCGAACGAGACCAGCCAAGCCCGGATCCATCGAAATTTGGTTCATTTTTGGAATTTTTGATTGCTTTCACATTTTTGAAAATTGATTTTTGGGTGTGGTTTTTCGCCCATAACGCCCTGAAAAATGCACCAAAACGCTCAAAAATCACACCGTGGATAGAACTCAACGAGACGGTTCGAACGAGACCAACCACGCCCGGATCCGTCGACATTTGGGTGATTTTTTGCATTTTTGCATTCTGACTTCCACCCCCTCCGAGCCTCTGAGCCACCCCGAGGAAGAGTCGCCATTCTGGGCCATGTTCAATATCACCCGCGCCCCTGGAGGACACCTAGGTAGGAACTTTGTTTTTTTGCCCATAACGCCCTGAAAAATGCACCAAAATGCTTGAAAATCACACCGTGGATAGAACTCAACGAGACGGTTCGAACGAGACCAACCACGCCCGGATCCGTCGACATTTGGGTGATTTTTTGCATTTTTGCATTCTGACTTCCACCCCCTCCGAGCCTCTGAGCCACCCCGAGGAAGAGTCGCCTTTCTGGGCCATGTTCAATATCACCCGCGCCCCTGGAGGACACCTAGGTAGGAACTTTGGTTTTTTGCCCATAACGCCCTGAAAAATGCACCAAAATGCTTGAAAATCACACCGTGGATAGAACTCAACGAGACGGTTCGAACGAGACCAACCACGCCCGGATCCGTCGACATTTGGGTGATTTTTTGCATTTTTGCATTCTGACTTCCACCCCCTCCGAGCCTCTGAGCCACCCCGAGGAAGAGTCGCCTTTCTGGGCCATGTTCAATATCACCCGCGCCCCTGGAGGACACCTAGGTAGGAACTTTGGTTTTTTGCCCATAACGCCCTGAAAAATGCACCAAAATGCTTGAAAATCACACCGTGGATAGAACTCAACGAGACGGTTCGAACGAGACCAACCACGCCCGGATCCGTCGACATTTGGGTGATTTTTTGCATTTTTGCATTTTTGCATTCTGACTTCCACCCCCTCCGAGCCTCTGAGCCACCCCGAGGAAGAGTCGCCATTCTGGGCCATGTTCAATATCACCCGCGCCCCTGGAGGACAACTATGTAGGAACTTTGGTTTTTTGCCCATAACGCCCTGAAAAATGCACCAAAACGCTCAAAAATCACACCGTGGATAGAACTCAACGAGACGGTTCGAACGAGACCAGCCAAGCCCGGATCCATCGAAATTTGGTTCATTTTTGGAATTTTTGATTGCTTTCACATTTTTGAAAATTGATTTTTGGGTGTGGTTTTTCGCCCATAACGCCCTGAAAAATGCACCAAAACGCTCAAAAATCACACCGTGGATAGAACTCAACGAGACGGTTCGAACGAGACCAACCACGCCCGGATCCGTCGACATTTGGGTGATTTTTTGCATTTTTGCATTCTGACTTCCACCCCCTCCGAGCCTCTGAGCCACCCCGAGGAAGAGTCGCCATTCTGGGCCATGTTCAATATCACCCGCGCCCCTGGAGGACACCTAGGTAGGAACTTTGTTTTTTTGCCCATAACGCCCTGAAAAATGCACCAAAATGCTTGAAAATCACACCGTGGATAGAACTCAACGAGACGGTTCGAACGAGACCAACCACGCCCGGATCCGTCGACATTTGGGTGATTTTTTGCATTTTTGCATTCTGACTTCCACCCCCTCCGAGCCTCTGAGCCACCCCGAGGAAGAGTCGCCTTTCTGGGCCATGTTCAATATCACCCGCGCCCCTGGAGGACACCTAGGTAGGAACTTTGGTTTTTTGCCCATAACGCCCTGAAAAATGCACCAAAATGCTTGAAAATCACACCGTGGATAGAACTCAACGAGACGGTTCGAACGAGACCAACCACGCCCGGATCCGTCGACATTTGGGTGATTTTTTGCATTTTTGCATTCTGACTTCCACCCCCTCCGAGCCTCTGAGCCACCCCGAGGAAGAGTCGCCTTTCTGGGCCATGTTCAATATCACCCGCGCCCCTGGAGGACACCTAGGTAGGAACTTTGGTTTTTTGCCCATAACGCCCTGAAAAATGCACCAAAATGCTTGAAAATCACACCGTGGATAGAACTCAACGAGACGGTTCGAACGAGACCAACCACGCCCGGATCCGTCGACATTTGGGTGATTTTTTGCATTTTTGCATTCTGACTTCCACCCCCTCCGAGCCTCTGAGCCACCCCGAGGAAGAGTCGCCTTTCTGGGCCATGTTCAATATCACCCGCGCCCCTGGAGGACACCTAGGTAGGAACTTTGGTTTTTTGCCCATAACGCCCTGAAAAATGCACCAAAATGCTTGAAAATCACACCGTGGATAGAACTCAACGAGACGGTTCGAACGAGACCAACCACGCCCGGATCCGTCGACATTTGGGTGATTTTTGGAATTTTTGATTGTCTTCACATTTTTGAAAATTGATTTTATTATTTTATTTTATTGTTTTTACACATACACACACATATATATCGAGAGAGATAATATATACATTAAAAAGTTGTTATAAACACTTTTTTCAACTGTCTCATCCCTCAATTCCTGATGCGTCAAATCCTTGGGATCAGAAGCGTCCGGCGTTTTTTTCACTAACCAGCCTAAATGTCTCTCTGCAAGGTATTTCTGCTGTTTTTGATCCACAATGCAAATTGTTTTACACATACACACACATATATATCGAGAGAGATAATATATACATTAAAAAGTTGTTATAAACACTTTTTTCAACTGTCTCATCCCTCAATTCCTGATGCGTCAAATCCTTGGGATCAGAAGCGTCCGGCGTTTTTTTCACTAACCAGCCTAAATGTCTCTCTGCAAAGTATTTCTGCTGTTTTTGATCCAAAATGGTGATTTTTTGCATTTTTGCATTCTGACTTCCACCCCCTCCGAGCCTCTGAGCCACCCCGAGGAAGAGTCGCCTTTCTGGGCCATGTTCAATATCACCCGCGCCCCTGGAGGACACCTAGGTAGGAACTTTGGTTTTTTGCCCATAACGCCCTGAAAAATGCACCAAAATGCTTGAAAATCACACCGCGGATAGAACTCAACGAGACGGTTCGAACGAGACCAACCACGCCCGGATCCGTCGACATTTGGGTGATTTTTTGCATTTTTGCATTCTGACTTCCACCCCCTCCGAGCCTCTGAGCCACCCCGAGGAAGAGTCGCCATTCTGGGCCATGTTCAATATCACCCGCGCCCCTGGAGGACACCTAGGTAGGAACTTTGGTTTTTTGCCCATAACGCCCTGAAAAATGCACCAAAATGCTTGAAAATCACACCGTGGATAGAACTCAACGAGACGGTTCGAACGAGACCAACCACGCCCGGATCCGTCGACATTTGGGTGATTTTTTGCATTTTTGCATTCTGACTTCCACCCCCTCCGAGCCTCTGAGCCACCCCGAGGAAGAGTCGCCATTCTGGGCCATGTTCAATATCACCCGCGCCCCTGGAGGACACCTAGGTAGGAACTTTGGTTTTTTGCCCATAACGCCCTGAAAAATGCACCAAAATGCTTGAAAATCACACCGTGGATAGAACTCAACGAGACGGTTCGAACGAGACCAACCACGCCCGGATCCGTCGACATTTGGGTGATTTTTGGAATTTTTGATTGTCTTCACATTTTTGAAAATTGATTTTATTATTTTATTTTATTGTTTTTACACATACACACACATATATATCGAGAGAGATAATATATACATTAAAAAGTTGTTATAAACACTTTTTTCAACTGTCTCATCCCTCAATTCCTGATGCGTCAAATCCTTGGGATCAGAAGCGTCCGGCGTTTTTTTCACTAACCAGCCTAAATGTCTCTCTGCAAGGTATTTCTGCTGTTTTTGATCCACAATGCAAATTGTTTTACACATACACACACATATATATCGAGAGAGATAATATATACATTAAAAAGTTGTTATAAACACTTTTTTCAACTGTCTCATCCCTCAATTCCTGATGCGTCAAATCCTTGGGATCAGAAGCGTCCGGCGTTTTTTTCACTAACCAGCCTAAATGTCTCTCTGCAAAGTATTTCTGCTGTTTTTGATCCAAAATGGTGATTTTTTGCATTTTTGCATTCTGACTTCCACCCCCTCCGAGCCTCTGAGCCACCCCGAGGAAGAGTCGCCTTTCTGGGCCATGTTCAATATCACCCGCGCCCCTGGAGGACACCTAGGTAGGAACTTTGGTTTTTTGCCCATAACGCCCTGAAAAATGCACCAAAATGCTTGAAAATCACACCGTGGATAGAACTCAACGAGACGGTTCGAACGAGACCAACCACGCCCGGATCCGTCGACATTTGGGTGATTTTTGGAATTTTTGATTGTCTTCACATTTTTGAAAATTGATTTTATTATTTTATTTTATTGTTTTTACACATACACACACATATATATCGAGAGAGATAATATATACATTAAAAAGTTGTTATAAACACTTTTTTCAACTGTCTCATCCCTCAATTCCTGATGCGTCAAATCCTTGGGATCAGAAGCGTCCGGCGTTTTTTTCACTAACCAGCCTAAATGTCTCTCTGCAAGGTATTTCTGCTGTTTTTGATCCACAATGCAAATTGTTTTACACATACACACACATATATATCGAGAGAGATAATATATACATTAAAAAGTTGTTATAAACACTTTTTTCAACTGTCTCATCCCTCAATTCCTGATGCGTCAAATCCTTGGGATCAGAAGCGTCCGGCGTTTTTTTCACTAACCAGCCTAAATGTCTCTCTGCAAAGTATTTCTGCTGTTTTTGATCCAAAATGGTGATTTTTTGCATTTTTGCATTCTGACTTCCACCCCCTCCGAGCCTCTGAGCCACCCCGAGGAAGAGTCGCCTTTCTGGGCCATGTTCAATATCACCCGCGCCCCTGGAGGACACCTAGGTAGGAACTTTGGTTTTTTGCCCATAACGCCCTGAAAAATGCACCAAAATGCTTGAAAATCACACCGCGGATAGAACTCAACGAGACGGTTCGAACGAGACCAACCACGCCCGGATCCGTCGACATTTGGGTGATTTTTTGCATTTTTGCATTCTGACTTCCACCCCCTCCGAGCCTCTGAGCCACCCCGAGGAAGAGTCGCCATTCTGGGCCATGTTCAATATCACCCGCGCCCCTGGAGGACACCTAGGTAGGAACTTTGGTTTTTTGCCCATAACGCCCTGAAAAATGCACCAAAATGCTTGAAAATCACACCGTGGATAGAACTCAACGAGACGGTTCGAACGAGACCAACCACGCCCGGATCCGTCGACATTTGGGTGATTTTTTGCATTTTTGCATTCTGACTTCCACCCCCTCCGAGCCTCTGAGCCACCCCGAGGAAGAGTCGCCATTCTGGGCCATGTTCAATATCACCCGCGCCCCTGGAGGACACCTAGGTAGGAACTTTGGTTTTTTGCCCATAACGCCCTGAAAAATGCACCAAAATGCTTGAAAATCACACCGTGGATAGAACTCAACGAGACGGTTCGAACGAGACCAACCACGCCCGGATCCGTCGACATTTGGGTGATTTTTTGCATTTTTGCATTCTGACTTCCACCCCCTCCGAGCCTCTGAGCCACCCCGAGGAAGAGTCGCCTTTCTGGGCCATGTTCAATATCACCCGCGCCCCTGGAG
>JAWRVZ010000087.1:0-127500 GCA_037043235.1 Rhodeus uyekii
GCTATATTTATTATTATTATTCTTCTTCTGCCATTGAAGTCTATGACAGCCCATAGAACCGTAAGCGGGAAAATGAAAAAAAGTTGGCACACTCATAAAGGAGAGTCTAATCATTGACCATAGCAAAATTGAAGTCTCTAACTCAATCTCTCTAGCGCCACCAACTGTCCAAAGTTGCACTCACGTTTACGTAAATAACTTTTGAACCGTATGTCCTAGAAACAAAATTCTTTTGTCCACTGATTCCTTGGCTCAAGACGATTCGATTGCACCCTATGACGTCATTTTCCGTCATGAAAATTTTCCCGCCATTTTGAATTTTATGAAAAACCTACTTTGTCGAACTCCTCCTAGGCCGTTCGTCCGATGTTCACGAAAATTGAACCACATCATCTCCTGACAATGTGGACAAAACGATATATAAACAAAGTTGATTCGTCAAACCGTTTACGAATAACTCGTGAAAGAATCTGAGGTAAAAGTCGCCAAAATGAAATTGAGGCTTTATCTCCCCAATGCATTAGCCTTTTCTGACCAAACTAGGTGTGTGTTATGTCAATCATGGTTTGAGGCTACCTGCAGAGTTTTGGCGCTCTGCCCCCTAGTGGTCAGGAGTTATGAAAAACTGACTTTTTTGCTTATAACTTCTGAACCCTTTGGCCAAAAATCATGAAACTGGTCTCTTTAGATCCAGTGGGTCATGCCGAGTCCTGTGATACCAAATATTCCCATATCGGCCATTTTGAGCGTCTGCCATTTCGATTTTTCTTATAAGATGCTATGTTTAACAAACACATGACTTTAGTGCTCTGTCAGCAATGGTTTACCCAATTGAAAGCAAACTTTGCATGTGTCAATGTCACCACACTCTCAATGTACCACATGAATTGACACTACAATTTGGTTACAGCGCTGCCTGTTGGTTGAATGTGATAAACCATTAAATCGAATTACTAAAGACCGTATTGTTGATTTTTCAGCCATTTAGACTTAAGTCATATTGAAATGTCTTTAGATTCTTACTGCCGTTGGTCTGATGATGCCAGCCATGTCGGCATGACATTTAATGCCCTCCTTGCGCTTGGCCCCGTGATGGCTGCTAGCAGCTATATTTAGGGGCCAAGCACCGAAGGTGCGGAGGCACCTATTGTTTTTGTTCCGGTTCTTTATTATTATTCTTCTTCTTCTTCCGTCATTGAAGTCTATGACAGCCCATAGAACCGTAAGCGGGAAAATGAAAAAAAGTTGGCACACTCATAAAGGACAGTCCAATCATTGACCATAGCAAAATTGAAGTCTCTAACTCAATCTCTATAGCGCCACCAACTGTCCAAAGTTGCACTCACGTTTACGTAAATAACTTTTGAACCGTATGTCCTAGAAACAAAATTCTTTTGTCCACTGATTCCTTGGCTCAAGACGATTCGATTGCACCCTATGACGTCATTTTCCGTCATGAATATTTTCCCGCCATTTTGAATTTTATGAAAAACCTACTTTTTCGAACTCCTCCTAGGCCGTTTGTCCGATTTTCACGAAAATTGAACCACATCATCTCCAGACCATGGTGACAAAAAGTTATCCAAAGAAAGTTGAAATGTCAAACCGTTTATGAATAACTCACGAAATAATCCGACGTAATGATCGCAAAAATGAACTTGAGGCTCTATCTCCACAACGCATTAGCGTTTTCTGACCAAACTCGGTGTGTGTTATGTCAATCATGGTCTGAGGCTACCTGCAGAGTTTTGGCGCTGTGCCCCCTAGTGGTCAGGAGATATGAAAAAGTGACATTTTTCCTTACAACTCCTGAACGCTTTGTCTAAAAATCATAAAACTGGTCTCGTTAGATTCAGTGCATCATGCCGAGTCGTGCGATACTAAATTTTCCCATATCGGCCATTTAGAGCGTCGGCCATTTTGAATATTGTCATAAATTGCTATATTTAACAAATGGATTGGCGTATCGTTACGAAACTCAATATGTGTCTTCGGCACCTAACCTTGATACGGCACAAAAAGTTTGGGGGCAGCGCCACCTTGTGGTCAAAAGTTATAACCAAATTTACAAATATGCTAATAACTTTTGATGACGTTAACCTATTGTAAAACAAATGGTCTTAATGTGTTCATTGGGTCAAGCCGAGACCATAGATACCAAATATGTCATATTCGGCCAAACCTCCGATTTGCCATGTTATTTTTCTATAAAAACCTACTTTTTCGAACTCCTCCCAAACCGTTTGCTCAATTTTCACCAAAATTGAATCACATCATCTTCAGACCCTGTTGACAAAAAGTTATAGAAATGAAGTTGATTCGCCAAACTGTTTTCGATAAAATTGCAATCGAATTTGACCAAATGGCCACCAAATAAAGCGAGGCGTATATCTCTGCAACGCATTAGCATTTTCTGACCAAACTTTCTGTGTGCCATGTCAATCATGATCTGAGGCTACTTGCCGAGTTTTAGCGCAGTGCAATCTAGTGGTCCGGAGATATAAACAAAGTGGTGCTTTTGCTTACAGCTTTTTTGCTTCTCACTTAAGACAATAAAACTCGAAATGTCAACTACAGCCACTAAATGTCAGCAGAACATTACTCAACATGTCATTTGCCCTTTTCACATTGATGAAAATGATACATTAAGGAAAATTAGTCAATTAAACATTTAGTTTTATTCAAAAGTTCTGTTGTTGTTTTTACTATAACTATAAAAATAAACCTCTTCATAATGAATAAAAATAATTATACTTCTTATAATATATCAATAAGTTGCTGTTTTCTTTTCAAGAACTGTTTACATGAATTAAAACAGACTAATGAAGAAAATACTGATATGTTTATTATTGTAAATCAAATCATACAATGATTAATTTGACTTTAACTACATTGGATCTACAGGGTTTATTTTCCCCATTTTAAAAATGCACATAGTAAGTAGACTGTCAGTGTATGCTTAAAGTGAAATTATTTGATACAATTACATTTTAGAGACAAAGGGTTTTCTCTCCAGCCAAGATGAAGTGCTTTGATGTCAAAATGACTATAATGCTGTATTTCAGCAATGCTTTACCCAATTGACACCAAACTTTGCATGTGTCATTGTCATCTCTCTCTGGACATACCACATGAATTGACACATCAATTTGGTTAGAGCGCTGCTTGTTGGTCAAACGTGATAAACCATTAAATCGAATTGCTAAAGACCGTATTGATGATTTTTCAGCCATTTAGACTGAAGTCATATTGAAACGTCTTTAGATGTTTACTGCTGTTGGTCGGATGCTGCCAGCCATATCGGCATGACATTTAATGCCCTCTTTGCGCTTGGCCCCGTGATGGCTGCTAGCAGCTATATTTATTATTATTATTCTTCTTCTGCCATTGAAGTCTATGACAGCCCATAGAACCGTAAGCGGGAAAATGAAAAAAAGTTGGCACACTCATAAAGGAGAGTCCAATCATTGACCATAGCAAAATTGAAGTCTCTAACTCAATCTCTCTAGCGCCACCAACTGTCCAAAGTTGCACTCACGTTTACGTAAATAACTTTTGAACCGTATGTCCTAGAAACAAAATTCTTTTGTCCACTGATTCCTTGGCTCAAGACGATTCGATTGCACCCTATGACGTCATTTTCCGTCATGAAAATTTTCCCGCCATTTTGAATTTTATGAAAAACCTACTTTGTCGAACTCCTCCTAGGCCGTTCGTCCGATGTTCACGAAAATTGAACCACATCATCTCCCGACAATGTGGACAAAACGATATATAAAGAAAGTTGATTCGTCAAACCGTTTACGAATAACTCGCGAAAGAATCTGAGGTAAAAGTCGCCAAAATGAAATTGAGGCTTTATCTCCCCAATGCATTAGCCTTTTCTGACCAAACTAGGTGTGTGTTATGTCAATCATGGTTTGAGGCTACCTGCAGAGTTTTGGCGCTGTGCCCCCTAGTGGTCAGGAGTTATCAAAAACTGACTTTTTTGCTTATAACTTCTGAACCCTTTGGCCAAAAATCATGAAACTGGTCTCTTTAGATCCAGTGGGTCATGCCGAGTCCTGTGATACCAAATATTCCCATATCGGCCATTTTGAGCGTCTGCCATTTCGATTTTTCTTATAAGATGCTATGTTTAACAAACACATGACTTTAGTGCTCTGTCAGCAATGGTTTACCCAATTGAAAGCAAACTTTGCATGTGTCAATGTCACCACACTCTCAATGTACCACACACTACAATTTGGTTACAGCGCTGCCTGTTGGTTGAATGCGATAAACCATTAAATCGAATTGCTAAAGACCGTATTGTTGGTTTTTCAGCCATTTAGACTTAAGTCATATTGAAATGTCTTTAGATTTTTACTGCCGTTGGTCTGATGATGCCAGTCATGTCGGCATGACATATAATGCCCTCCTTGCGCTTGGCCCCGTGATGGCTGCTAGCAGCTATATTTATTATTATTATTCTTCTTCTGCCATTGAAGTCTATGACAGCCCATAGAACCGTAAGCGGGAAAATGAAAAAAAGTTGGCACACTCATAAAGGAGAGTCTAATCATTGACCATAGCAAAATTGAAGTCTCTAACTCAATCTCTCTACCGCCACCAACTGTCCAAAGTTGCACTCACGTTTACGTAAATAACTTTTGAACCGTATGTCCTAGAAACAAAATTCTTTTGTCCACTGATTCCTTGGCTCAAGACGATTCGATTGCACCCTATGACGTCATTTTCCGTCATGAAAATTTTCCCGCCATTTTGAATTTTATGAAAAACCTACTTTGTCGAACTCCTCCTAGGCCGTTCGTCCGATGTTCACGAAAATTGAACCACATCATCTCCTGACAATGTGGACAAAACGATATATAAACAAAGTTGATTCGTCAAACCGTTTACGAATAACTTGTGAAAGAATCTGAGGTAAAAGTCGCCAAAATGAAATTGAGGCTTTATCTCCCCAATGCATTAGCCTTTTCTGACCAAACTAGGTGTGTGTTATGTCAATCATGGTTTGAGGCTACCTGCAGAGTTTTGGCGCTGTGCCCCCTAGTGGTCAGGAGTTATCAAAAACTGACTTTTTTGCTTATAACTTCTGAACCCTTTGGCCAAAAATCATGAAACTGGTCTCTTTAGATCCAGTGGGTCATGCCGAGTCCTGTGATACCAAATATTCCCATATCGGCCATTTTGAGCGTCTGCCATTTCGATTTTTCTTATAAGATGCTATGTTTAACAAACACATGACTTTAGTGCTCTGTCAGCAATGGTTTACCCAATTGAAAGCAAACTTTGCATGTGTCAATGTCACCACACTCTCAATGTACCACACACTACAATTTGGTTACAGCGCTGCCTGTTGGTTGAATGCGATAAACCATTAAATCGAATTGCTAAAGACCGTATTGTTGGTTTTTCAGCCATTTAGACTTAAGCCATATTGAAATGTCTTTAGATTTTTACTGCCGTTGGTCTGATGATGCCAGTCATGTCGGCATGACATTTAATGCCCTCCTTGCGCTTGGCCCCGTGATGGCTGCTAGCAGCTATATTTATTATTATTATTATTATTCTTCTTCTGCCATTGAAGTCTATGACAGCCCATAGAACCGTAAGCGGGAAAATGAAAAAAAGTTGGCACACTCATAAAGGAGAGTCCAATCATTGACCATAGCAAAATTGAAGTCTCTAACTCAATCTCTATAGCGCCACCAACCGTCCAAAGTTGCACTCACGTTTACGTAAATAACTTTTGAACCGTATGTCCTAGAAACAAAATTCTTTTGTCCACTGATTCCTTGGCTCAAGACGATTCGATTGCACCCTATGACGTCATTTTCCGTCATGAAAATTTTCCCGCCATTTTGAATTTTATGAAAAACCTACTTTGTCGAACTCCTCCTAGGCCGTTCGTCCGATCTTCACGAAAATTGAACCACATCATCTCCCGACAATGTGGACAAAACGATATATAAAGAAAGTTGATTCGACAAACCGTTTACGAATAACTCGCGAAAGAATCCGAGGTAAAAGTCGCCAAATTGAAACTGAGGCTTTATCTCCGCAATGCATTAGTCTTTTCTGACCAAACTAGGTGTGTGTTATGTCAATCATGGTCTGAGGCTACCTGCAGAGTTTTGGCGCTCTGCCCCCTAGTGGTCAGGAGTTATGAAAAACTGACTTTTTTGCTTATAACTTCTGAACCCTTTGGCCAAAAAACATGAAACTGGTCTCTTTAGATCCAGTGGGTCATGCCGAGTCCTGTGATACCAAATATTCCCATATCGGCCATTTTGAGCGTCTGCCATTTCGATTTTTCTTATAAGATGCTAAGTTTAACAAACACATGACTTTAGTGCTCTGTCAGCAATGGTTTACCCAATTGAAAGCAAACTTTGCATGTGTCAGTCACCACACTCTCAATGTACCACATGAATTGACACTACAATTTGGTTACAGCGCTGCCTGTTGGTTGAATGTGATAAACCATTAAATCGAAATACTAAAGACCGTATTGTTGATTTTTCAGCCATTTAGACTTAAGTCATATTGAAATGTCTTTAGATTCTTACTGCCGTTGGTCTGATGATGCAAGCCATGTCGGCATAACATGTAATGCCCTCCTTGCGCTTGGCCCCGTGATGGCTGCTAGCAGCTATATTTATTATTATTATTATTATTCTTCTTCTGCCATTGAAGTCTATGACAGCCCATAGAACCGTAAGCGGGAAAATGAAAAAAAGTTGGCACACTGATAAAGGAGAGTCCAATCATTGACCATAGCAAAATTGAAGTCTCTAACTCAATCTCTCTAGCGCCACCAACTGTCCAAAGTTGCACTCACGTTTACGTAAATAACTTTTGAACCGTATGTCCTAGAAACAAAATTCTTTTGTCCACTGATTCCTTGGCTCAAGACGATTCGATTGCACCCTATGACGTCATTTTCCGTCATGAAGATTTTCCCGCCATTTTGAATTTTATGAAAAACCTACTTTGTCGAACTCCTCCTAGGCCGTTCGTCCGATGTTCACGAAAATTGAACCACATCATCTCCCGACAATGTGGACAAAACGATATATAAAGAAAGTTGATTCGTCAAACCGTTTACGAATAACTCGCGAAAGAATCTGAGGTAAAAGTCGCCAAAATGAAATTGAGGCTTTATCTCCCCAATGCATTAGCCTTTTCTGACCAAACTAGGTGTGTGTTATGTCAATCATGGTTTGAGGCTACCTGCAGAGTTTTGGCGCTGTGCCCCCTAGTGGTCAGGAGTTATCAAAAACTGACTTTTTTGCTTATAACTTCTGAACCCTTTGGCCAAAAATCATGAAACTGGTCTCTTTAGATCCAGTGGGTCATGCCGAGTCCTGTGATAGCAAATATTCCCATATCGGGCATTTTGAGCGTCTGCCATTTCGATTTTTCTTATAAGATGCTATGTTTAACAAACACATGACTTTAGTGCTCTGTCAGCCATGGTTTACCCAATTTACCCAATGTACCACATGAATTGACACTACAATTTGGTTACAGCGCTGCCTGTTGGTCGAACGTGATAAACCATTAAATCGAACTACTAAAGACCGTATTGTTGATTTTTCAGCCATTTAGACTTAAGTCATATTGAAATGTCTTTAGATTCTTACTGCCGTTGGTCTGATGATGCCAGCCATGTCGGCATGACATTTAATGCCCTCCTTGCGCTTGGCCCCGTGATGGCTGCTAGCAGCTATATTTATTCTTCATCTTCTTCTTCTTCCGCCATGAAAGTCTATGGCAGCCCATAGAACCGTATGCGGGAAAATGATGAAAGTTGGCACACTCATTAAAGACAGTCCAATCATTGACCATAACAAATTTGAAGTCTCTAACTCAATATCTCTAGCGCCACCAACTGTCCAAAGTTGAACTAACGTTTATGCTAATAACTTTTGAACCGTATGACCTAGAAACAAAATTCTTATGTCCACTGATTCCTTGGCTCAAGACGATTCGATTGCACCCTATGACGTCATTTTCCGTCATGAAAATTTTCCCGCCATTTTGAATTTTATGAAAAACCTACTTTTTCGAACTCCTCCTAGGCCGTTCGTCCGATGTTCACAAAAATTGAACCACATAATCTCCTGACAATGTGGACAAAACGGTATATAAAGAAAGTTGATTCGCCAAATTGTTTACGAATAACTCGCGAAAGAATCCGAGGTAAAAGTCGCCAAAATGAAATTGTGGCATTATCTCCGCAATGCATTAGCCTTTTCTGACCAAACTAGGTGTGTGTTATGTCAATCATGGTCTGAGGCTACCTGCAGAGTTTTGGCGCTCTGCCCCCTAGTGGTCAGGAGTTATGAAAAAATGACTTTTTTGCTTATAACTTCTGAACCCTTTGGCCAAAAATCATGAAACTGGTCTCTTTAGATCCAGTGGGTCATGCCGAGTCCTGCAATACCAAATATTCCCATATCGGCCATTTTGAGCGTCTGCCATTTCGAGTTTTCTTATAAGATGCTATGTTTAACAAACACATGACTTTAGTGCTCTGTCAGCAATGGTTTACCAATTGAAAGCAAACTGTGCATGTGTCAATGTCACCACACTCTCAATGTACCACATTAATTGACACTACAATTTGGTTACAGCGCTGCCTGTTGGTTGAATGTGATAAACCATTAAATCGAAATACTAAAGACCGTATTGTTGATTTTTCAGCCATTTAGAATTAAGTCATATTGAAATGTCTTTAGATTCTTACTGCCGTTGGTCTGATGATGCCAGCCATGTCGGCATGACATTTAATGCCCTCCTTGCGCTTGGCCCCGTGATGGCTGCTAGCAGCTATATTTATTATTCTTTTTCTTGTGCCATGGGAGTCTATGGCAGCCCATAGAACCGTAAACGGGAAAATGAAAAAAAGTTGGCACACTCATTAAGGACAGTCCAATCATTGACCATAGCAAAATTGAAGTCTCTAACTCAATCTCTATAGCGCCACCAACTGTCCAAAGTTGCACTCACGTTTACGTTAATAACTTTTGAACCGTATGTCCTAGAAACAAAATTTTTATGTCCACTGATTCCTTGGCTCAAGACGATTCGATTGCACCATATGACGTCATTTTCCGTCATGAATATTTTCCCGCCATTTTGAATTTTATGAAAAACCTACTTTTTCGAACTCCTCCTAGGCCGTTTGTCCGATTTTCACGAAAATTGAACCACATCATCTCCAGACCATGGTGACAAAAAGTTATCCAAAGAAAGTTGAAATGTCAAACCGTTTATGAATAACTCACGAAAGAATCCGACGTAATGATCGCAAAAATGAACTTGAGGCTATATCTCCACAACGCATTAGCGTTTTCTGACCAAACTCGGTGTGTGTTATGTCAATCATGGTCTGAGGCTACCTGCAGAGTTTTGGCGCTGTGCCCCCTAGTGGTCAGGAGATATGAAAAAGTGACATTTTTCCTTACAACTCCTGAACGCTTTGTCCAAAAATCTTAAAACTGGTCTCGTTAGATTCAGTGCATCATGCCGAGTCGTGCGATACCAAATTTTCCCATATCGGCCATTTAGAGCGTCGGCCATTTTGAATATTGTCATAAATTGCTATATTTAACAAATGGATTAGCGTATCGTTACGAAACTCAATATGTGTCTTTGGCACCTAACATTGATACGGCACAAAAAGTTTGGGGGCAGCGCCACCTTGTGGTCAAAAGTTATAACCAAATTTACAAATATGCTAATAACTTTTGATGACGTTAACCTATTGTAAAACAAATGGTCTTAATGTGTTCATTGGGTCAAGCCGAGACCATAGATACCAAATATGTCATATTCGGCCAAACCTCCGATTTGCCATGTTATTTTTCTTTAAAAACCTACTTTTTCGAACTCCTCCCAGACCGTTTGTCCAATTTTCACCAAAATTGAACCACATCATCTCCAGACCATCATGACCAAAAGTTATCCAAAGAAAGTTGATATGTCAAACCGTTTACGAATAACTCGCGAAAGAATCCAACGTAATGGTCGCAAAAATGAAATTGAGGCTTTATCTCCGCAACGCATTAGCGTTTTCTGACCAAACTAGGTGTGTGTTATGTCAATCATGGTCTGAGGCTACCTGCAGAGTTTTGGCGCTCTGCCCCCTAGTGGTCAGGAGATATTAAAAAACTGACTTTTTTGATTATAACTCCTGAACCCTTTGGCCAAAAATCATGAAACTGGTCTCTTTAGATCCAGTGGGTCATGCCGAGTCCTGTGATACCAAATTTTCCCATATCGGCCATTTTGAGCGTCTGCCATTTCGATTTTTCTTATAAGATTCTTTGTTTAACAAACACATGGCTTTAGTGGTCTGTCAGCAATGGTTTACCCAATTGAAAGCAAACTTTGCATGTGTCAATGTCACCACACTCTCAATGTACCACATGAATTGACACTACAATTTGGTTACAGCGCTGCCTGTTGATTGAATGTGATAAACCATTAAATCGAAATACTAAAGACCGTATTGTTGATTTTTCAGCCATTTAGACTTAAGTCATATTGAAATGTCTTTAGATTCTTACTGCCGTTGGTCTGATGACGCCAGCCATGTCGGCATGACATTTAATGCCCTCCTTGCGCTTGGCCCCGTGATGGCTGCTAGCAGCTATATTTAGGGGCCAAGCACCGAAGGTGCGGAGGCACCTATTGTTTTTGTTCCGGTTCTTATTAGGGGCCAAGCACCGAAGGTGCGAAGGCACCTATTGTTTCTGTTCCGGTTCTTATTATTAGGGGCCAAGCACCGAAGGTGCGAAGGCACCTATTGTTTCTGTTCCGGTTCTTATTATTATTCTTCATCTTCTTCTTCTTCCGCCATGAAAGTCTATGGCAGCCCATAGAACCGTATGCGGGAAAATGATGAAAGTTGGCACACTCATTAAAGACAGTCCAATCATTGACCATAACAAATTTGAAGTCTCTAACTCAATATCTCTAGCGCCACCAACTGTCCAAAGTTGAACTAACGTTTATGCTAATAACTTTTGAACCGTATGACCTAGAAACAAAATTCTTATGTCCACTGATTCCTTGGCTCAAGACGATTCGATTGCACCCTATGACGTCATTTTCCGTCATGAAATTTTTCCCGCCATTTTGAATTTTATGAAAAACCTACTTTTTCGAACTCCTCCTAGACCGTTTTTCCGATTTCAACGAAAATTGAACCACATCATCTCCAGACCATGTGGACAAAAAGTTATCCAAAGAAAGTTGATATGTCAAACCGTTTACGAATAACTCGCGAAAGAATCCGACGTAATGGTCGCAAAAATGAAATTGATGCTTTATCTCCGCAACACATTAGCGTTTTCTGACCAAACTAGGTGTGTGTTATGTCAATCATGGTCTGAGGCTACCTGCAGAGTTTTGGCGCTGTGCCCCCTAGTGGTCAGGAGATATGAAAAAGTTAAATATTTGCTTATAACTTCTGAACGCTTTGGCCAAAAATAATAAAACTGGTCTCTTTAGATTCAGTGCATCATGCCGAGTCGTGCGATACCAAATTTTCCCATATCGGCCATTTTGAGCGTCGGCCATTTTGAATATTGTCATAAATTGCTATATTTAACAAAGATATTGGCGTATCGTTACGAAACTCAATATGTGTCTTCGGCACCTAACCTTGATACGACTCAAAAAGTTTCGAGGCAGCACCCCCTTGTGGTCAAAAATTATAACCAAATTTACAAATATGGTAATAACTTTTGAGTGCGTTAACCTATGGTAAAACAAATTATCTTTATACGTTCCTTGGGTCAAACCAAGAACACAGATACCAAATTTGTCATAGTCGGCCAAACTTCTTGTCCACCATGTTGTTTTTCTTTAAAAACCTACTTTTTCGAACTCCTCCCAGACCGTTTGTCCAATTTTCACCAAAATTAAACCACATCATCTCCAGACCATCATGACAAAAAGTTATCCAAAGAAAGTTGATATGTCAAACCGTTTACGAATAACTCGCGAAAGAATCCGACGTAATGGTCGCAAAAATGAAATTGAGGCTTTATCTCCGCAACGCATTAGTGTTTTCTGACCAAACTAGGTGTGTGTTATGTCAATCATGGTCTGAGGCTACCTGCAGAGTTTTGGCGTTCTGCCCCCTAGTGGTCAGGAGATATAAAAAAACTGACATTTTTGATTATAACTCCTGAACGCTTTGTCTAAAAATCATGAAACTGCTGTCTTTAGATCCAGTGGGTCATGCCGAGTCCTGTGATACCAAATTTTCCCATATCGGCCATTTTGAGCGTCTGCCATTTCGATTTTTCTTATAAGATGCTATGTTTAACAAACACATGACTTTAGTGCTCTGTCAGCAATGGTTTACCCAATTGAAAGCAAACTTTGCATGTGTCAATGTCACCACACTCTCAATGTACCACATGAATTGACACTACAATTTGGTTACAGCGCTGCCTGTTGGTTGAATGTGATAAACCATTAAATCGAAATACTAAAGACCGTATTGTTGATTTTTCAGCCATTTAGACTTAAGCCATATTGAAATGTCTTGAGATTTTTACTGCCGTTGGTCTGATGATGCCAGCCATGTCGGCATGACATTTAATGCCCTCCTTGCGCTTGGCCCCGTGATGGCTGCTAGCAGCTATATTTAGGGGCCAAGCACCGAAGGTGCGGAGGCACCTATTGTTTTTGTTCCGGTTCTTATTATTATTAGGGGCCAAGCACCGAAGGTGCGGAGGCACCTATTGTTTTTGTTCCGGTTCTTATTATTATTATTATTATTATTCTTCTTCTGCCATTGAAGTCTATGACAGCCCATAGAACCGTAAGCGGGAAAATGAAAAAAAGTTGGCACACTCATAAAGGACAGTCCAATCATTGACCATAGCAAAATTGAAGTCTCTAACTCAATCTCTAAAGCGCCACCAACTGTCCAAAGTTGCACTCACGTTTATGTAAATAACTTTTGAACCGTATGTCCTAGAAACAAAATTCTTTTGTCCACTGATTCCTTGGCTCAAGACGATTCAATTGCACCCTATGACGTCATTTTCCGTCATGAAAATTTTCCCGCCATTTTGAATTTTATGAAAAACCTACTTTTTCGAACTCCTCCTAGGCCGTTCGTCCGATTTTCACGAAAATTGAACCACATCATCTCCAGACAATGTGGACAAAACGATATATAAAGGAAGTTGGTTCGTCAAACCATTTACGAATAACTCACAAAAGAATCTGAGGTAATAGTCGCTAAAATGAAATTGAGGCTTTATCTCCGTAATGCATTTGCCTTTTCTGACCAAACTAGGTGTGTGTTATGTCAATTATGGTCTGAGGCTACCTGCAGAGTTTTGGCGCTCTGCCCCCTACTGGTCAGGAGATATGAAAAACTGTCATTTTTGATTATAACTCCTGAACGCTTTGTCCAAAAATCATGAAACTGGTCTCTTTAGATCCAGTGGGTCATGCCGAGTCCTGTGATACCAAATATTCCCATATCGGCCATTTTGAGCGTCTGCCATTTCGATTTTTCTTATAAGATGCTATGTTTAACAAACACATGACTTTAGTGGTCTGTCAGCAATGGTTTACCCAATTGAAAGCAAACTTTGCATGTGTCAATGTCACCACACTCTCAATGTACCACATGAATTGACACTACAATTTGGTTACAGCGCTGCCTGTTGGTTGAATGTGATAAACCATTAAATCGAAATACTAAAGACCGTATTGTTGATTTTTCAGCCATTTAGACTTAAGTCATATTGAAATCTCTTTAGATTCTTACTGCCGTTGGTCTGATGATGCCAGCCATGTCGGCATGACATTTAATGCCCTCCTTGCGCTTGGCCCCGTGATGGCTGCTAGTTAGGGGCCAAGCACCGAAGGTGCGGAGGCACCTATTGTTTTTGTTCCGGTTCTTATTATTATTAGGGGCCAAGCACCGAAGGTGCGGAGGCACCTATTGTTTTTGTTCCGGTTCTTATTATTATTATTATTATTATTCTTCTTCTGCCATTGAAGTCTATGACAGCCCATAGAACCGTAAGCGGGAAAATGAAAAAAAGTTGGCACACTGATAAAGGAGAGTCCAATCATTGACCATAGCAAAATTGAAGTCTCTAACTCAATCTCTCTAGCGCCACCAACTGTCCAAAGTTGCACTCACGTTTACGTAAATAACTTTTGAACCGTATGTCCTAGAAACAAAATTCTTTTGTCCACTGATTCCTTGGCTCAAGACGATTCGATTGCACCCTATGACGTCATTTTCCGTCATGAAGATTTTCCCGCCATTTTGAATTTTATGAAAAACCTACTTTGTCGAACTCCTCCTAGGCCGTTCGTCCGATGTTCACGAAAATTGAACCACATCATCTCCCGACAATGTGGACAAAACGATATATAGTTTAACAAACACATGACTTTAGTGCTCTGTCAGCCATGGTTTACCCAATTTGCATGTGTCAATGTCACCACACTCTCAATGTACCACATGACACTACAATTTGGTTACAGCGCTGCCTGTTGGTTGAATGTGATAAACCATTAAATCGAATTACTAAAGACCGTATTGTTGATTTTTCAGCCATTTAGACTTAAGTCATATTGAAATGTCTTTAGATTCTTACTGCCGTTGGTCTGATGATGCCAGCCATGTCGGCATGACATTTAATGCCCTCCTTGCGCTTGGCCCCGTGATGGCTGCTAGCAGCTATATTTAGGGGCCAAGCACCGAAGGTGCGGAGGCACCTATTGTAATTGTTCCGGTTCTTTATTATTATTATTCATCTTCTTCTTCCGCCATGGAAGTCTATGGCAGCCCATAGAACCGTTTGCGGGAAAATGATAAAATTTGGCACACTGATAAAGGACAAGCCACTCATTGACCATAGCAAATTTGAAGTGTCTACCTCAATGTCTCTAGCGCCACCAACTGTCCAAAGTTGCACTCACGTTTACGTAAATAACTCTTGAACCGTATGTCCTAGAAACAAAATTCTTTCGTCCACTAATTCCTTGGCTCAAGACGATTCGATTGCACCCTATGACGTCATTTTCCGTCATGAAATTTTTCCCGCCATTTTGAATTTTACGAAAAACCTACTTTTTCGAACTCCTCCTAGGCCGTTGGTCCGATTTTCACGAAAATTGAACCACATCATCTCCAGACTATGCGTACCAAAAGTTATTAAAAGAAAGTTGATTTGTCAAACCGTTTACGAATAACTTGCGAAAGAATTCAACAAAATGGCCGCAGAAATGAAAGCGAGGCTTTATCTCCGCAACGCATTAGCGTATTCTGACCAAACTTGGTGTGTGTTATGGCAATGATGGTCTGAGGCTACCTGCAAAGATTTGGCGCTCTGCCCCCTAGTGGTCTGGAGATATGAAAAAGTGAATTATTTGCTTATAACTTCTGAACGCTTCGACCAAAAATCATAAAACTGGTCTCGTTAGATTCAGGGCATCATGCCGAGTCGTGCGATACAAAATTTTCCCATATCGGCCATTTTGAGGGTCGGCCATTTTGAATTTTGTCATAAATTGCTATATTTAACAAACACATTGGCGTATCGTTACGAAACTCTATATGTGTCTTCGGCATCTGGGCCTGATACAACACAAAAAATTTCGAGGCAGCGCCACCTTGTGGTCAAAAGTTATAAACAAATTTACAAAAATGCTAATAACTTTTGAACACGTTAACCTATGGTAAAATAAGTTGTCTTTATACGTTCCTTGGGTCAAACCGAGAACACAGATACCAAATTGGTCATAGTCGGCCAAACTTCCTGTCCGCCATGTTGTTTTTCTTTAAAAACCTACTTTTTCGAACTCCTCCCACACCGTTTGTCCAATTTTCACCAAAATTGAATCATAACATCTTCAGACCATGCTGACAAAAAGTTATTAAAATAAAGTTGATTCGTCAAACAGGTTTCGATAAAATTGCGAACGAATTTGACCAAATTGCCACCAAATAAAGCGAGACTATATCTCTGAAACGCATTAGCGTATTCTGACCAAACTTTCTGTGTGTCATGTCAATCATGGTCTGAGGCTACCTGCAGAGTTTTGGCGCTCTGCCCCCTAGTGGTCAGGAGATATGAAAAACTGACATTTTTGATTATAACTCCTGAATGCTTTGTCCAAAAATCATGAAACTGCTGTCTTTAGATTCAGTGCATCATGCCGAGTCCTGCGATACCAAATTTTCCCATATCGGCCATTTTCAGCGTCGGCTATTTAGAATTTTGTCATGAAATGCTTTGCTTAACAAACACATGACTTTAAAGCTGTATGTCAGCAATGGTTTACCCTATTGACACCAAACTTTGCATGTGTCACCTCACTCTGGATATACCACATAAATTTGACACATCAATTTGGTTACAGCGCTGCCCTTTGGTCGAACGTGATAAACCGTTAAATCGAATTACTAAAGACCGTATTGATGATTTTTCAGCCATTTAGACTGAAGTCATATTGAAATGTCTTTAGTTGCTTAATGACGTTGGTCTGATGCTGCCAGCCATGTCGGCATGACATTTAATGTCCTCCTTGTGCTTGGCCCCGTAATGGCTGAAAGTCGCCAAAATGAAATTGAGGCTTTATCTCCCCAATGCATTAGCCTTTTCTGACCAAACTAGGTGTGTGTTATGTCAATCATGGTTTGAGGCTACCTGCAGAGTTTTGGCGCTGTGCCCCCTAGTGGTCAGGAGTTATCAAAAACTGACTTTTTTGCTTATAACTTCTGAACCCTTTGGCCAAAAATCATGAAACTGGTCTCTTTAGATCCAGTGGGTCATGCCGAGTCCTGTGATACCAAATATTCCCATATCGGCCATTTTGAGCGTCTGCCATTTCGATTTTTCTTATAAGATGCAATGTTTAACAAACACTTGACTTTAGTGCTCTGTCAGGAATGGTTTACCCAATTGAAAGCAAACTTTGCATGTGTCAATGTCACCACACTCTCAATGTACCACACACTACAATTTGGTTACAGCGCTGCCTGTTGGTTGAATGCGATAAACCATTAAATCGAATTGCTAAAGACCGTATTGTTGGTTTTTCAGCCATTTAGACTTAAGTCATATTGAAATGTCTTTAGATTTTTACTGCCGTTGGTCTGATGATGCCAGTCATGTCGGCATGACATATAATGCCCTCCTTGCGCTTGGCCCCGTGATGGCTGCTAGCAGCTATATTTATTATTCTTTTTCTTGTGCCATGGGAGTCTATGGCAGCCCATAGAACCGTAAACGGGAAAATGAAAAAAAGTTGGCACACTCATTAAGGACAGTCCAATCATTGACCATAGCAAAATTGAAGTCTCTAACTCAATCTCTATAGCGCCACCAACTGTCCAAAGTTGCACTCACGTTTACGTTAATAACTTTTGAACCGTATGTCCTAGAAACAAAATTTTTATGTCCACTGATTCCTTGGCTCAAGACGATTCGATTGCACCATATGACGTCATTTTCCGTCATGAATATTTTCCCGCCATTTTGAATTTTATGAAAAACCTACTTTTTCGAACTCCTCCTAGGCCGTTTGTCCGATTTTCACGAAAATTGAACCACATCATCTCCAGACCATGGTGACAAAAAGTTATCCAAAGAAAGTTGAAATGTCAAACCGTTTATGAATAACTCACGAAAGAATCCGACGTAATGATCGCAAAAATGAACTTGAGGCTATATCTCCACAACGCATTAGCGTTTTCTGACCAAACTCGGTGTGTGTTATGTCAATCATGGTCTGAGGCTACCTGCAGAGTTTTGGCGCTGTGCCCCCTAGTGGTCAGGAGATATGAAAAAGTGACATTTTTCCTTACAACTCCTGAACGCTTTGTCCAAAAATCTTAAAACTGGTCTCGTTAGATTCAGTGCATCATGCCGAGTCGTGCGATACCAAATTTTCCCATATCGGCCATTTAGAGCGTCGGCCATTTTGAATATTGTCATAAATTGCTATATTTAACAAATGGATTAGCGTATCGTTACGAAACTCAATATGTGTCTTTGGCACCTAACATTGATACGGCACAAAAAGTTTGGGGGCAGCGCCACCTTGTGGTCAAAAGTTATAACCAAATTTACAAATATGCTAATAACTTTTGATGACGTTAACCTATTGTAAAACAAATGGTCTTAATGTGTTCATTGGGTCAAGCCGAGACCATAGATACCAAATATGTCATATTCGGCCAAACCTCCGATTTGCCATGTTATTTTTCTTTAAAAACCTACTTTTTCGAACTCCTCCCAGACCGTTTGTCCAATTTTCACCAAAATTGAACCACATCATCTCCAGACCATCATGACCAAAAGTTATCCAAAGAAAGTTGATATGTCAAACCGTTTACGAATAACTCGCGAAAGAATCCAACGTAATGGTCGCAAAAATGAAATTGAGGCTTTATCTCCGCAACGCATTAGCGTTTTCTGACCAAACTAGGTGTGTGTTATGTCAATCATGGTCTGAGGCTACCTGCAGAGTTTTGGCGCTCTGCCCCCTAGTGGTCAGGAGATATTAAAAAACTGACTTTTTTGATTATAACTCCTGAACCCTTTGGCCAAAAATCATGAAACTGGTCTCTTTAGATCCAGTGGGTCATGCCGAGTCCTGTGATACCAAATTTTCCCATATCGGCCATTTTGAGCGTCTGCCATTTCGATTTTTCTTATAAGATTCTTTGTTTAACAAACACATGGCTTTAGTGGTCTGTCAGCAATGGTTTACCCAATTGAAAGCAAACTTTGCATGTGTCAATGTCACCACACTCTCAATGTACCACATGAATTGACACTACAATTTGGTTACAGCGCTGCCTGTTGATTGAATGTGATAAACCATTAAATCGAAATACTAAAGACCGTATTGTTGATTTTTCAGCCATTTAGACTTAAGTCATATTGAAATGTCTTTAGATTCTTACTGCCGTTGGTCTGATGACGCCAGCCATGTCGGCATGACATTTAATGCCCTCCTTGCGCTTGGCCCCGTGATGGCTGCTAGCAGCTATATTTAGGGGCCAAGCACCGAAGGTGCGGAGGCACCTATTGTTTCCGTTCCGGTTCTTTATTATTATTATTCATCTTCTTCTTCTTCTTCTTCTTCTTCTTCCGCCATGGAAGTCTATGGCAGGCCATAGAACCGTTTGCAGGAAAATGATAAAATTTGGCACACTGATAGAGGACAAGCCAATCATTGACCAGAGCAAATTTGAAGTCTCTAACTCAATGTCTCTAGCGCCACCAACTGTCCAAATTTGCACTCACGTTTACGTAAATAACTCTTGAACCGTATGTCCTAGAAACAAAATTCTTTCGTCCACTAATTCCTTGGCTCAAGACGATTCGAATGCACCCTATGACGTCATTTTCCGTCATGAAAATTTTCCCGCCATTTTGAATTTTAAGAAAAACCTACTTTTTCGAACTCCTCCTAGGCCGTTTGTCCGATTTTCACGAAAATTGAACCACATCATCTCCAGACTATGTGTACAAAAAGTTATTAAAAGAAAGTTGATTTGTCAAACCGTTTACGAATAACTTGCGAAAGAATTCGACAAAATGGCAGCAGAAATAAAAGCGAGGCTATATCTCCGCAACGCATTAGCGTATTCTGACCAAACTTGGTGTGTGTTATGGCAATGATGGTCTGAGGCTACCTGCGGAGATTTGGCGCTCTGCCCCCTAGTGGTCTGGAGATATGAAAATGTGAAATATTTTCTTAGAACTTCTGAACGCTTCGACCAAAAATCATAAAACTGGTCTCGTTACATTCAGTGCATCATGCCGAGTCGTGCGATACCAAATTTTCCCATATCGGCCATTTTGAGGGTCGGCCATTTTGAATTTTGTCATAAATTGCTATATTTAACAAACACATTGGCGTATCGTTACGAAACTCGATATGTGTCTTCGGGACCTGGGCCTAATAGGACACAAAAAGTTCTGAGGCAGCGCCACCTTGTGGTCAAAAGTTGTAACCAAATTTACAAATATGCTAATAACTTTTGAATACATTAACCTATGGTAAAACAAATTATCTTTATACGTTCCTTGGGTCAAACCGAGAACACAGATACCAAATTTGTCATAGTCGGCCAAACTTCCTGTCCGCCATGTTGTTTTTCTTCAAAAACCTACTTTTTCGAACTCCTCCCACACCGTTTGTCCAATTTTCACCAAAATTGAATCATAACATCTTCAGACCATGCTGACAAAAAGTTATTAAAATAAAGTTGATTCGTCAAACAGGTTTCGATAAAATTGCGAACGAATTTGACCAAATGGCCACCAAATAAAGCGAGGCTATATCTCCACAACGCATTAGTGTATTCTTACCAAACTTTCTGTGTGTCATGTCAATCATGATCTGAGGCTACCTGCAGAGTTTTGGCGCTCTGCCCCCTAGTGGTCAGGAGATATGAAAATCTGACATTTTTGATTATAACTCTTGAATGCTTTGTCCAAAAAACATGAAACTGCTGTCTTTAGATTCAGTGCATCATGCCGAGTCCTGCGATACCAAATTTTCCCATATCGGCCATTTTGAGCGTCAGCTATTTAGAATTTTGTCATGAAATGCTATGCTTAACAAACACATGACTTTAAAGCAGTATGTCAGCAATGCTTTACCCTATTGACACCAAACTTTGCATGTGTCATTGTCACCTCACTCTGGATAAACCACGTGATTTGACATATCAGTTTGGTTACAGCGCTGCCTGTTGGTCAAACGTGATAAACCGTTAAATCGAATTACTAAAGACCGTATTGATGATTTTTCAGCCATTTAGACTGAAGTCATATTGAAATGTCTTTAGATGCTTCCTGCCGTTGGTCTGATGCTGCCAGCCATGTCGGCATGACATTTAATGCCCTCTTTGTGCTTGGCCCCGTCATGGCTGCTTGTTATTAGGGGCCAAGCACCGAAGGTGCGGAGGCACCTATTGTTTTTGTTCCGGTTCTTATTATTAGGGGCCAAGCACCGAAGGTGCGGAGGCACCTATTGTTTCCGTTCCGGTTCTTTATTATTATTATTCATCTTCTTCTTCTTCTTCTTCTTCTTCTTCCGCCATGGAAGTCTATGTAAGGCCATAGAACCGTTTGCGGGAAAATGATAAAATTTGGCACACTGATAGAGGACAAGCCAATCATTGACCATAGCAAATTTGAAGTCTCTAACTCAATGTCTCTAGCGCCACCAACTGTCCAAAGTTGCACTCACGTTTACGTAAATAACTCTTGAACCGTATGTCCTAGAAACAAAATTCTTTCGTCCACTGATTCCTTGGCTCAAGACGATTCGATTGCACCCTATGACGTCATTTTCCGTCATGAAAATTTTCCCGCCATTTTGAATTTTACGAAAAACCTACTTTTTCGAACTCCTCCTAGGCCGTTGGTCCGATTTTCACGAAAATTGAACCACATCATCTCCAGACAATGTGGACAAAAAGTTATCCAAAGAAAGTTGATATGTCAAACCGTTTACGAATAACTTGCGAAAGAATCCGAGGTAATGGTCGCAAAAATGAAATTGAGGCTTTATCTCCGCAACGCATTAGAGTTTTCTGACCAAACTAGGTGTGTGTTATGTCAATCATGGTCTGAGGCTACCTGCAGAGTTTTGGCGCTGTGCCCCCTAGTGGTCAGGAGATATGAAAAAGTTAAATATTTGCTTATAACTTCTGAACGCTTTGGCCAAAAATAATAAAACTGGTCTCTTTAGATTCAGTGCATCATGCCGAGTCGTGCGATACCAAATTTTCCCATATCGGCCATTTTGAGTGTCGGCCATTTTGAATATTGTCATAAATTGCTATATTTAACAAAGATATTGGCGTATCGTTACGAAACTCAATATGTGTCTTCGGCACCTAACCTTGATACGACTCAAAAAGTTTCGAGGCAGCACCCCCTTGTGGTCAAAAATTATAACCAAATTTACAAATATGCTAATAACTTTTGAGTGCATTAACCTATGGTAAAACAAATTATCTTTATACGTTCCTTGGGTCAAACCGAGAACACAGATACCAAATTTGTCATAGTCGGCCAAACTTCTTGTCCACCATGTTGTTTTTCTTTAAAAACCTACTTTTTCAAACTCCTCCCAAACCGTTTGTCCAATTTTCACCAAAATTAAACCACATCATCTCTAGACCATGCTGACAAAAAGTTATCCAAAGAAAGTTGATATGTCAAACCGTTTACGAATAACTCGCGAAAGAATCCGACGTAATGGTCGCAAAAATTAAATTGAGGCTTTATCTCCGCAACGCATTAGCGTTTTCTGACCAAACTTGGTGTGTGTTATGTCAATCACGGTCTGAGGCTACCTGCAGAGTTTTGGCGCTCTGCCCCCTAGTGGTCAGGAGATATTTAAAAACTGACATTTTTGATTATAACTCCTGAACGCTTTGTCTAAAAATCATGAAACTGCTGTCTTTGGATCCAGTGGGACATGCCGAGCCCTGTGATACCAAATTTTCCCATATCGGCCATTTTGAGCGTCTGCCATTTCGATTTTTCTTATAAGATGCTATGTTTAACAAACACATGACTTTAGTGCTCTGTCAGCAATGGTTTACCCAATTGAAAGCAAACTCTGCATGTGTCAATGTCACCACACTCTCAATGTACCACATGAATTGACACTACAATTTGGTTACAGCGCTGCCTGTTGGTCGAACGTGATAAACCATTAAATCAAATTACTAAAGACCGTATTGTTGATTTTTCAGCCATTTAGACTTGTCATATTGAAATGTCTTTAGATTCTTATTGCCGTTGGTCTGATGATGCCAGCCATGTCGGCATGACATTTAATGCCCTCCTTGCGCTTGGCCCCGTGATGGCTGCTAGCAGCTATATTTATTATTATTATTATTCTTCTTCTGCCATTGAAGTCTATGACAGCCCATAGAACCGTAAGCGGGAAAATGAAAAAAAGTTGGCACACTCATAAAGGAGAGTCCAATCATTGACCATAGCAAAATTGAAGTCTCTAACTCAATCTCTATAGCGCCACCAACCGTCCAAAGTTGCACTCACGTTTACGTAAATAACTTTTGAACCGTATGTCCTAGAAACAAAATTCTTTTGTCCACTGATTCCTTGGCTCAAGACGATTCGATTGCACCCTATGACGTCATTTTCCGTCATGAAAATTTTCCCGCCATTTTGAATTTTATGAAAAACCTACTTTGTCGAACTCCTCCTAGGCCGTTCGTCCGATCTTCACGAAAATTGAACCACATCATCTCCCGACAATGTGGACAAAACGATATATAAAGAAAGTTGATTCGACAAACCGTTTACGAATAACTCGCGAAAGAATCCGAGGTAAAAGTCGCCAAATTGAAACTGAGGCTTTATCTCCGCAATGCATTAGTCTTTTCTGACCAAACTAGGTGTGTGTTATGTCAATCATGGTCTGAGGCTACCTGCAGAGTTTTGGCGCTCTGCCCCCTAGTGGTCAGGAGTTATGAAAAACTGACTTTTTTGCTTATAACTTCTGAACCCTTTGGCCAAAAAACATGAAACTGGTCTCTTTAGATCCAGTGGGTCATGCCGAGTCCTGTGATACCAAATATTCCCATATCGGCCATTTTGAGCGTCTGCCATTTCGATTTTTCTTATAAGATGCTAAGTTTAACAAACACATGACTTTAGTGCTCTGTCAGCAATGGTTTACCCAATTGAAAGCAAACTTTGCATGTGTCAGTCACCACACTCTCAATGTACCACATGAATTGACACTACAATTTGGTTACAGCGCTGCCTGTTGGTTGAATGTGATAAACCATTAAATCGAAATACTAAAGACCGTATTGTTGATTTTTCAGCCATTTAGACTTAAGTCATATTGAAATGTCTTTAGATTCTTACTGCCGTTGGTCTGATGATGCAAGCCATGTCGGCATAACATGTAATGCCCTCCTTGCGCTTGGCCCCGTGATGGCTGCTAGTTATTCTTCATCTTCTTCCGCCATGGGAGTCTATGACAGCCCATAGAACCGTAAGCGGGAAAATGAAAAAAAGTTGGCACACTCATTAAAGACAGTCCAATCATTGACCATAACAAATTTGAAATCTCTAACTCAATATCTCTAGCGCCACCAACTGTCCAAAGTTGAACTAACGTTTATGCTAATAACTTTTGAACCGTATGACCTAGAAACAAAATTCTTATGTCCACTGATTCCTTGGCTCAAGACGATTCGATTGCACCCTATGACGTCATTTTCCGTCATGAAATTTTTCCCGCCATTTTGAATTTTATGAAAAACCTACTTTGTCAAACTCCTCCTAGGCCGTTTTTCCGATTTCAACGAAAATTGAACCACATCATCTCCAGACCATGTGGACAAAAAGTTATCCAAAGAAAGTTGATATGTCAAACAGTTTACGAATAACTCGCGAAAGAATCCGACGTAATGGTCGCAAAAATGAAATTGAGGCTTTATCTCCGCAACGCATTAGCGTTTTCTGACCAAACTAGGTGTGTGTTATGTCAATCATGATCTGAGGCTACCTGCAGAGTTTTGGCGCTGTGCCCCCTAGTGGTCAGGAGATATGAAAAAGTTAAATATTTGCTTATAACTTCTGAACGCTTTGGCCAAAAATAATAAAACTGGTCTCTTTAGATTCAGTGCATCATGCCGAGTCGTGCGATACCAAATTTTCCCATATCGGCCATTTTGAGCGTCGGCCATTTTGAATATTGTCATAAATTGCTATATTTAACAAAGATATTGGCGTATCGTTACGAAACTCAATATGTGTCTTCGGCACCTAACCTTGATACGACTCAAAAAGTTTCGAGGCAGCACCCCCTTGTGGTCAAAAATTTTAACCAAATTTACAAATATGCTAATAACTTTTGAGTGCGTTAACCTATGGTAAAACAAATTATCTTTATACGTTCCTTGGGTCAAACCAAGAACATAGATACCAAATTTGTCATAGTCGGCCAAACTTCTTGTCCACCATGTTGTTTTTCTTTAAAAACCTACTTTTTCGAACTCCTCCCAGACCGTTTGTCCAATTTTCACCAAAATTAAACCACATCATCTCCAGACCATCATGACAAAAAGTTATCCAAAGAAAGTTGATATGTCAAACCGTTTACGAATAACTCGCGAAAGAATCCGACGTAATGGTCGCAAAAATGAAATTGAGGCTTTATCTCCGCAACGCATTAGTGTTTTCTGACCAAACTAGGTGTGTGTTATGTCAATCATGATCTGAGGCTACCTGCCGAGTTTTGGCGCTCTGCCCCCTAGTGGTCAGGAGATATTAAAAAACTGACATTTTTGATTATAACTCCTGAACGCTTTGTCTAAAAATCATGAAACTGCTGTCTTTAGATCCAGTGGGTCATGCCGAGCCCTGTGATACCAAATTTTCCCATATCGGCCATTTTGAGCGTCTGCCATTTCGATTTTTCTTATAAGATGCTATGTTTAACAAACACATGACTTTAGTGCTCTGTCAGCAATGGTTTACCCAATTGAAAGCAAACTTTGCATGTGTCAATGTCACCACACTCTCAATGTACCACATGAATTGACACTACAATTTGGTTACAGCGCTGCCTGTTGGTTGAACGTGATAAACCATTAAATCGAATTACTAAAGACCGTGTTGTTGATTTTTCAGCCATTTAGACTTAAGTCATATTGAAGTGTCTTTAGATTCTTACTGCCGTTGGTCTGATGATGCCAGCCATGTCGGCATGACATTTAATGCCCTCCTTGCGCTTGGCCCCGTGATGGCTGCTAGCAGCTATATTTAGGGGCCAAGCACCGAAGGTGCGGAGGCACCTATTGTTTTTGTTCCGGTTCTTATTATTATTATTATTATTATTCTTCTTCTGCCATTGAAGTCTATGACAGCCCATAGAACCGTAAGCGGGAAAATGAAAAAAAGTTGGCACACTCATAAAGGAGAGTCCAATCATTGACCATAGCAAAATTGAAGTCTCTAACTCAATCTCTCTAGCGCCACCAACTGTCCAAAGTTGCACTCACGTTTACGTAAATAACTTTTGCACCGTATGTCCTAGAAACAGAATTCTTTTGTCCACTGATTCCTTGGCTCAAGACGATTCGATTGCACCCTATGACGTCATTTTCCGTCATGAAAATTTTCCCGCCATTTTGAATTTTATGAAAAACCTACTTTGTCGAACTCCTCCTAGGCCGTTCGTCCGATGTTCACGAAAATTGAACCACATCATCTCCCGACAATGTGGACATAACGATATATAAAGAAAGTTGATTCGACAAACCGTTTACGAATAACTCGCGAAAGAATCTGAGGTAAAAGTCGCCAAAATGAAATTGAGGCTTTATCTCCCCAATGCATTAGCCTTTTCTGACCAAACTAGGTGTGTGTTATGTCAATCATGGTTTGAGGCTACCTGCAGAGTTTTGGCGCTGTGCCCCCTAGTGGTCAGGAGTTATCAAAAACTGACTTTTTTGCTTATAACTTCTGAACCCTTTGGCCAAAAATCATGAAACTGGTCTCTTTAGATCCAGTGGGTCATGCCGAGTCCTGTGATACCAAATATTCCCATATCGGCCATTTTGAGCGTCTGCCATTTCGATTTTTCTTATAAGATGCAATGTTTAACAAACACTTGACTTTAGTGCTCTGTCAGGAATGGTTTACCCAATTGAAAGCAAACTTTGCATGTGTCAATGTCACCACACTCTCAATGTACCACACACTACAATTTGGTTACAGCGCTGCCTGTTGGTTGAATGCGATAAACCATTAAATCGAATTGCTAAAGACCGTATTGTTGGTTTTTCAGCCATTTAGACTTAAGTCATATTGAAATGTCTTTAGATTTTTACTGCCGTTGGTCTGATGATGCCAGTCATGTCGGCATGACATATAATGCCCTCCTTGCGCTTGGCCCCGTGATGGCTGCTAGCAGCTATATTTAGGGGCCAAGCACCGAAGGTGCGGAGGCACCTATTGTTTTTGTTCCGGTTCTTATTATTATTATTAGGGGCCAAGCACCGAAGGTGCGGAGGCACCTATTGTTTTTGTTCCGGTTCTTATTATTATTAGGGGTTCAAACGCGAAGCGTTGAAAACCTATTGTAATTGTTAGGATTTTTATTATTATTATTATTATTATTATTATTATTATTCTGCCGTACTTCTTATCGTGCAGACCAAACCGTAAGGTCTAGAGACTTGAAAGTTGGTTAGATGGTAGGTCTCAATTTGGGGAGAACGTATCAAAATATGACGCAAATCGGGCAATAGGTGGCGCTACAGCGACTACAAACGCGTACACGCTCATAACTCGTAAACCGTTTGTCGTAGACTCAAGTGTCTTATATCCCTGGAATCCTTGGCTCAAGACTTAAAAAATGTATATCTCCGATTTCATTTCCGCCTATAAAAATTTTCCGCCATTTTGAATTTTCTGAAAAAAATTTTTTTCGAACTCCTCATAGGCCGTTTGTCCAAATCACGCAAAATTTCCCACGCATCATCTAGAGACTCTCATAACCAAAAGTTGTCAAAGGAATTTTGATCGGTGATTCACGCTTGCAACAAGACAATAAAACGTTCGCATAAGGCGGAGACACTTTTGCTAAAATCGTAATACCTCTGGAACGCAAAGAGATAATCTCACAAAACTTCACATAGTCATCTATAAGATCAATATGTGGTCACACCAAAAAAACTGCGATGATTGACCACTTGGTGGCGCTATATTGCGAAATAAACACTCAATCACCTGTACAGGGTCACATGGTAGTCCGATTGACCTGAGACTTGTCATGCACGGTCTTTGTCCAAGGGTCCATGATGGTCTATGAGGACATTGGTGTATCTCAAAAAACATGACCGTCATCGGCCAATGAACTTTGAGCATCAATTAGACTAGCTTAACGAAGGTCGATCGGAACGAAACTCGATGGGCGTGTTTGACTCATGGCCCTAGTGGTCTGTCAGAATTTTGAAGAAAATCGGACACTAGTTGGCGCTAACGAGTTTTTTGCGTCTCTACTCACGTGGTGTTTCACGCATCCACAGAATATTGATATCATCTGATAGATCTCCTCATACTGAACAACTTTGCCTCAAGAACCACTGCTGTCAATCAAATTGTTTGCGAAATATTGGAGATTTTTGAAATATAAAATTTTTCAAACTCGTCATAGGCCGTCAATCTCACTGGCTTGAAAATTCACACGCATCATCTAGGGACACTCAAGGCAAAAAGTTGTCAAAGGATTTTCGATTAGTTAAACCGTTCAGCAGATACAATTTTTCATATATTTCTGATTTGGCCTATTGTGATTAAAATGTCTATATATCTTGTCCAAAAACAAGAAACTTCACAAAACTGTGTAAATGTTAAGAACAAGACATTATGAAGAAACTTGTGAGGTTTCATGTATTTCTGATGCTCGTACGGCTCACAATAAATTAAAATCTTTCTATATTTTAAAATATTAGAAAAGCTGTAATACTATATTTGTCCACAAGAAAAACGTCACAGATCTGTGAACATGTTAAGACCAAGTCATTTTGAAGAAATGTGTCAGGTCTCATGTATTTCTGATGCTCATAGGGCTCACAATAAATTACAAACGATCTACATTTTAAAATCTTAGAAAAGCTGTAATACTACTCTTGTCCACAAGAGGCACCGTCAGGCTAGAAAATCTTTTTACGTGGAGAACAAGTCAGATTGACATAGACTGACATAACAGTTCTGAAGACATGACATACGGTGTTAAACACATGCACGTAATATTAATATCATTTGAGAGATATTCCCATACTGAAAAAATGTGTAACATGTCTATATCGTTTACACAAACTAGACACTTCTTAAAGCTGTGTATATGTGGAGAACAAGTCAGATTGACATAGAATGACATAAACCAACATAACAGTTCAGATGTTCAGTTCACAATATTAATATCATTTGATCTAATACTGAACATTTTTGTAAGATGTCTATACATTGTTTGCACAAAGCATAAAATTCACAGTACTGTGCACATTAGGAGAACTGGTCAGAATGACAAAAAAATGTCATAACAGCTCTGATGTTCCTGCTACGTTTGAACCCCGGTCATTGCTGCTTGCAGCTATATTTATTATTATTATTCTTCTTCTGCCATTGAAGTCTATGACAGCCCATAGAACCGTAAGCGGGAAAATGAAAAAAAGTTGGCACACTCATAAAGGAGAGTCTAATCATTGACCATAGCAAAATTGAAGTCTCTAACTCAATCTCTCTACCGCCACCAACTGTCCAAAGTTGCACTCACGTTTACGTAAATAACTTTTGAACCGTATGTCCTAGAAACAAAATTCTTTTGTCCACTGATTCCTTGGCTCAAGACGATTCGATTGCACCCTATGACGTCATTTTCCGTCATGAAAATTTTCCCGCCATTTTGAATTTTATGAAAAACCTACTTTGTCGAACTCCTCCTAGGCCGTTCGTCCGATGTTCACGAAAATTGAACCACATCATCTCCTGACAATGTGGACAAAACGATATATAAACAAAGTTGATTCGTCAAACCGTTTACGAATAACTTGTGAAAGAATCTGAGGTAAAAGTCGCCAAAATGAAATTGAGGCTTTATCTCCCCAATGCATTAGCCTTTTCTGACCAAACTAGGTGTGTGTTATGTCAATCATGGTTTGAGGCTACCTGCAGAGTTTTGGCGCTGTGCCCCCTAGTGGTCAGGAGTTATCAAAAACTGACTTTTTTGCTTATAACTTCTGAACCCTTTGGCCAAAAATCATGAAACTGGTCTCTTTAGATCCAGTGGGTCATGCCGAGTCCTATGATACCAAATATTCCCATATCGGCCATTTTGAGCGTCTGCCATTTCGATTTTTCTTATAAGATGCTATGTTTAACAAACACATGACTTTAGTGCTCTGTCAGCAATGGTTTACCCAATTGAAAGCAAACTTTGCATGTGTCAATGTCACCACACTCTCAATGTACCACACACTACAATTTGGTTACAGCGCTGCCTGTTGGTTGAATGCGATAAACCATTAAATCGAATTGCTAAAGACCGTATTGTTGGTTTTTCAGCCATTTAGACTTAAGCCATATTGAAATGTCTTTAGATTTTTACTGCCGTTGGTCTGATGATGCCAGTCATGTCGGCATGACATTTAATGCCCTCCTTGCGCTTGGCCCCGTGATGGCTGCTAGCAGCTATATTTATTAGGGGCCAAGCACCGAAGGTGCGGAGGCACCTATTGTTTTTGTTCCGGTTCTTATTATTAGGGGCCAAGCACCGAAGGTGCGGAGGCACCTATTGTTTTTGTTCCGGTTCTTATTATTAGGGGCCAAGCACCGAAGGTGCGGAGGCACCTATTGTTTTTGTTCCGGTTCTTTATTATTATTCTTCTTCTTCTTCCGTCATTGAAGTCTATGACAGCCCATAGAACCGTAAGCGGGAAAATGAAAAAAAGTTGGCACACTCATAAAGGACAGTCCAATCATTGACCATAGCAAAATTGAAGTCTCTAACTCAATCTCTATAGCGCCACCAACTGTCCAAAGTTGCACTCACGTTTACGTAAATAACTTTTGAACCGTATGTCCTAGAAACAAAATTCTTTTGTCCACTGATTCCTTGGCTCAAGACGATTCGATTGCACCCTATGACGTCATTTTCCGTCATGAATATTTTCCCGCCATTTTGAATTTTATGAAAAACCTACTTTTTCGAACTCCTCCTAGGCCGTTTGTCCGATTTTCACGAAAATTGAACCACATCATCTCCAGACCATGGTGACAAAAAGTTATCCAAAGAAAGTTGAAATGTCAAACCGTTTATGAATAACTCACGAAATAATCCGACGTAATGATCGCAAAAATGAACTTGAGGCTCTATCTCCACAACGCATTAGCGTTTTCTGACCAAACTCGGTGTGTGTTATGTCAATCATGGTCTGAGGCTACCTGCAGAGTTTTGGCGCTGTGCCCCCTAGTGGTCAGGAGATATGAAAAAGTGACATTTTTCCTTACAACTCCTGAACGCTTTGTCTAAAAATCATAAAACTGGTCTCGTTAGATTCAGTGCATCATGCCGAGTCGTGCGATACTAAATTTTCCCATATCGGCCATTTAGAGCGTCGGCCATTTTGAATATTGTCATAAATTGCTATATTTAACAAATGGATTGGCGTATCGTTACGAAACTCAATATGTGTCTTCGGCACCTAACCTTGATACGGCACAAAAAGTTTGGGGGCAGCGCCACCTTGTGGTCAAAAGTTATAACCAAATTTACAAATATGCTAATAACTTTTGATGACGTTAACCTATTGTAAAACAAATGGTCTTAATGTGTTCATTGGGTCAAGCCGAGACCATAGATACCAAATATGTCATATTCGGCCAAACCTCCGATTTGCCATGTTATTTTTCTATAAAAACCTACTTTTTCGAACTCCTCCCAAACCGTTTGCTCAATTTTCACCAAAATTGAATCACATCATCTTCAGACCCTGTTGACAAAAAGTTATAGAAATGAAGTTGATTCGCCAAACTGTTTTCGATAAAATTGCAATCGAATTTGACCAAATGGCCACCAAATAAAGCGAGGCGTATATCTCTGCAACGCATTAGCATTTTCTGACCAAACTTTCTGTGTGCCATGTCAATCATGATCTGAGGCTACTTGCCGAGTTTTAGCGCAGTGCAATCTAGTGGTCCGGAGATATAAACAAAGTGGTGCTTTTGCTTACAGCTTTTTTGCTTCTCACTTAAGACAATAAAACTCGAAATGTCAACTACAGCCACTAAATGTCAGCAGAACATTACTCAACATGTCATTTGCCCTTTTCACATTGATGAAAATGATACATTAAGGAAAATTAGTCAATTAAACATTTAGTTTTATTCAAAAGTTCTGTTGTTGTTTTTACTATAACTATAAAAATAAACCTCTTCATAATGAATAAAAATAATTATACTTCTTATAATATATCAATAAGTTGCTGTTTTCTTTTCAAGAACTGTTTACATGAATTAAAACAGACTAATGAAGAAAATACTGATATGTTTATTATTGTAAATCAAATCATACAATGATTAATTTGACTTTAACTACATTGGATCTACAGGGTTTATTTTCCCCATTTTAAAAATGCACATAGTAAGTAGACTGTCAGTGTATGCTTAAAGTGAAATTATTTGATACAATTAAATTTTAGAGACAAAGGGTTTTCTCTCCAGCCAAGATTAAGTGCTTTGATGTCAAAATGACTATAATGCTGTATTTCAGCAATGCTTTACCCAATTGACACCAAACTTTGCATGTGTCATTGTCATCTCTCTCTGGACATACCACATGAATTGACACATCAATTTGGTTAGAGCGCTGCTTGTTGGTCAAACGTGATAAACCATTAAATCGAATTGCTAAAGACCGTATTGATGATTTTTCAGCCATTTAGACTGAAGTCATATTGAAACGTCTTTAGATGTTTACTGCTGTTGGTCGGATGCTGCCAGCCATATCGGCATGACATTTAATGCCCTCTTTGCGCTTGGCCCCGTGATGGCTGCTAGCAGCTATATTTATTATTATTATTATTCTTCTTCTGCCATTGAAGTCTATGACAGCCCATAGAACCGTAAGCGGGAAAATGAAAAAAAGTTGGCACACTGATAAAGGAGAGTCCAATCATTGACCATAGCAAAATTGAAGTCTCTAACTCAATCTCTCTAGCGCCACCAACTGTCCAAAGTTGCACTCACGTTTACGTAAATAACTTTTGAACCGTATGTCCTAGAAACAAAATTCTTTTGTCCACTGATTCCTTGGCTCAAGACGATTCGATTGCACCCTATGACGTCATTTTCCGTCATGAAGATTTTCCCGCCATTTTGAATTTTATGAAAAACCTACTTTGTCGAACTCCTCCTAGGCCGTTCGTCCGATGTTCACGAAAATTGAACCACATCATCTCCCGACAATGTGGACAAAACGATATATAAAGAAAGTTGATTCGTCAAACCGTTTACGAATAACTCGCGAAAGAATCTGAGGTAAAAGTCGCCAAAATGAAATTGAGGCTTTATCTCCCCAATGCATTAGCCTTTTCTGACCAAACTAGGTGTGTGTTATGTCAATCATGGTTTGAGGCTACCTGCAGAGTTTTGGCGCTGTGCCCCCTAGTGGTCAGGAGTTATCAAAAACTGACTTTTTTGCTTATAACTTCTGAACCCTTTGGCCAAAAATCATGAAACTGGTCTCTTTAGATCCAGTGGGTCATGCCGAGTCCTGTGATAGCAAATATTCCCATATCGGGCATTTTGAGCGTCTGCCATTTCGATTTTTCTTATAAGATGCTATGTTTAACAAACACATGACTTTAGTGCTCTGTCAGCCATGGTTTACCCAATTTACCCAATGTACCACATGAATTGACACTACAATTTGGTTACAGCGCTGCCTGTTGGTCGAACGTGATAAACCATTAAATCGAACTACTAAAGACCGTATTGTTGATTTTTCAGCCATTTAGACTTAAGTCATATTGAAATGTCTTTAGATTCTTACTGCCGTTGGTCTGATGATGCCAGCCATGTCGGCATGACATTTAATGCCCTCCTTGCGCTTGGCCCCGTGATGGCTGCTAGCAGCTATATTTATTATTATTCTTCTTCCACCCAGAAGTCAATGGCAGCCCATAGAACCATAAGTGGGAAAATGATGAAATTTGGCACACACATAGAGGACAGTCCAATCATTAACTACACCAATTTTGGAGTCTCTACCTCAATCCCTCTAGCGCCACCAACTGTCCAAAGTTACACTTACATTTATGCTAATAACTCTTGAACCATAAGGGCTAGAAACAAAATTCTTTTGTCCACTGATTCCTTGGCTCAAGCCGATTCGATTGCACCCTATGACGTCATTTTCCGTCATGAAAATTTTTCCGCAATTTTGAATTTTATGAAAAACCTACTTTGTCGAACTCCTCCTAGGCCGTTTGTCTGATTCTCACAAAAATTGAACCACATCATCTCCAGACTATGGAGACAAAAAGTTATGAGAATCAAGTTGATTGGTAATTCCGTTTTTGATAAACTTGCGAAAGAGTTCGACGAATTTGCCGCAAAAATGAACTTGAGGCTATATCTCCGCAACGCATTTGCGTATTCAGACCAAAATTGGTGTGTGTCATAGTAGTCATGATCTGAGGCTACCTGCAGAGTTTTGGCGCACTGCCTCCTAGTGGTCAGGAGATATAAAAAATTGACTTTTCTGCTTATAACTTCTGAACACTTTGGTCAAAAATCATAAAACTGCTCTCTTTAGATTCAGGGCATCATGCTGAGTCATGCGATACCAAATTTTCTTATATCGGCCATTTTGGGCGTCGGCCATTTTGAAATTTGTCATAAAATGTTCTATTTAACAAACGCATTGGCATATCATTACGAAACTTAGTATGTGGCTTTGGGACCTTGATTTGACTCTACACCAAAAGTTTTGGGGCAGCGCCACCTTGTGGTCAAAAGTTATAACAACAGACTTAAGTCATATTGAAATGTCTTTAGATTCTTACTGCCGTTGGTCTGATGATGCCAGCCATGTCGGCATGACATTTAATGCCCTCCTTGTGCTTGGCCCCGTGATGGCTGCTTGCAGCTATATTTATTAGGGGCCAAGCACCGAAGGTGCGGAGGCACCTATTGTTTTTGTTCCGGTTCTTTATTATTATTCTTCTTCTTCTTCCGTCATTGAAGTCTATGACAGCCCATAGAACCGTAAGCGGGAAAATGATGAAAGTTGGCACACTCATAAAGGACAGTCCAATCATTGACCATAGCAAAATTGAAGTCTCTAACTAAATATCTGTAGCGCCACCAACTGTCCAAAGTTGCGCTAACGTTTATGCTAATAACTTTTGAACCGTATGACCTAGAAACAAAATTCTTATGTCCCCTGATTCCTTGGCTCAAGACGATTCGATTGCACCCTATGACGTCATTTTCCGTCATGAAAGTTTTCCCGCCATTTTGAATTTTATGAAAAACCTACTTTTTCAAACTCCTCCGAGGCCGTTTTTCCGATTTCAACGAAAATTGAACCACATCATCTCCAGACCATGTGGACAAAAAGTTATCCAAAGAAAGTTGATATGTCAAACCGTTTACGAATAACTTGCGAAAGAATCCGACGTAATGGTCGCAAAAATGAAATTGAGGCTTTATCTCCGCAATGCATTAGCATTTTCTGACCAAACTAGGTGTGTGTTATGTCAATCATGATTTGAGGCTACCTGCAGAGTTTTGGCGCTGTGCCCCCTAGTGGTCAGGAGATATGAAAAAGTTAAATATTTGCTTATAACTTCTGAACGCTTTGGCTAAAAATAATAAAACTGGTCTCTTTAGATTCAGTGCATCATGCCGAGTCGTGCGATACCAAATTTTCCCATATCGGCCATTTTGAGCGTCGGCCATTTTGAATATTGTCATAAATTGCTATATTTAACAAAGATATTGACGTATCGTTACGAAACTCAATATGTGTCTTCGGCACCTAACCTTGATACGACTCAAAAAGTTTCGAGGCAGCACCCCCTTGTGGTCAAAAATTATAACCAAATTTACAAATATGCTAATAACTTTTGAGCGCGTTAACCTATGGTAAAACAAATTATCTTTATACGTTCCTTGGGTCAAACCGAGAACACAGATACCAAATTTGTCATAGTCGGCCAAACTTCTTGTCCACCATGTTGTTTTTCTTTAAAAACCTACTTTTTCGAACTCCTCCCAGACCGTTTGTCCAATTTTCACCAAAATTAAACCACATCATCTCCAGACCATCATGACAAAAAGTTATCCAAAGAAAGTTGATATGTCAAACCGTTTACGAATAACTCGCGAAAGAATTCGACGTAATGGTCGCAAAAATGAAATTGAGGCTTTATCTCCGCAACGCATTAGCGTTTTCTGACCAAACTAGGTGTGTGTTATGTCAATCATGGTCTGAGGCTACCTGCAGAGTTTTGGCGCTCTGCCCCCTAGTGGTCAGGAGATATTAAAAAACTGACATTTTTGATTATAACTCCTGAACGCTTTGTCTAAAAATCATGAAACTGCTGTCTTTAGATCCAGTGGGTCATGCCGAGTCCTGTGATACCAAATATTCCCATATCGGCCATTTTGAGCATCTGCCATTTCGATTTTTCTTATAAGATGCTATGTTTAACAAACACATGACTTTAGTGCTCTCTCAGCAATGGTTTACCCAATTGAAAGCAAACTTTGCATGTGTCAATGTCACCACACTCTCAATGTACCACATGAATTGACACTACAATTTGGTTACAGCGCTGCCTGTTGGTTGAATGTGATAAACCATCAAATCGAATTACCAAAGACCGTCTTGTTGATTTTTCAGCCATTTAGACTTAAGTCATATTGAAATGTCTTTAGATTCTTACTGCCGTTGGTCTGATGATGCCAGCCATGTCGGCATGACATTTAATGCCCTCCTTGCGCTTGGCCCCGTGATGGCTGCTAGCAGCTATATTTATTATTATTATTCTTCTTCTGCCATTGAAGTCTATGACAGCCCATAGAACCGTAAGCGGGAAAATGAAAAAAAGTTGGCACACTCATAAAGGAGAGTCCAATCATTGACCATAGCAAAATTGAAGTCTCTAACTCAATCTCTCTAGCGCCACCAACTGTCCAAAGTTGCACTCACGTTTACGTAAATAACTTTTGAACCGTATGTCCTAGAAACAAAATTCTTTTGTCCACTGATTCCTTGGCTCAAGACGATTCGATTGCACCCTATGACGTCATTTTCCGTCATGAAAATTTTCCCGCCATTTTGAATTTTATGAAAAACCTACTTTGTCGAACTCCTCCTAGGCCGTTCGTCCGATGTTCACGAAAATTGAACCACATCATCTCCCGACAATGTGGACAAAACGATATATAAAGAAAGTTGATTCGTCAAACCGTTTACGAATAACTCGCGAAAGAATCTGAGGTAAAAGTCGCCAAAATGAAATTGAGGCTTTATCTCCCCAATGCATTAGCCTTTTCTGACCAAACTAGGTGTGTGTTATGTCAATCATGGTTTGAGGCTACCTGCAGAGTTTTGGCGCTCTGCCCCCTAGTGGTCAGGAGTTAAAAAACTGACTTTTTTGCTTATAACTTCTGAACCCTTTGGCCAAAAATCATGAAACTGGTCTCTTTAGATCCAGTGGGTCATGCCGAGTCCTGTGATACCAAATATTCCCATATCGGCCATTTTGAGCGTCTGCCATTTCGATTTTTCTTATAAGATGCTATGTTTAACAAACACATGACTTTAGTGCTCTGTCAGCAATGGTTTACCCAATTGAAAGCAAACTTTGCATGTGTCAATGTCACCACACTCTCAATGTACCACATGAATTGACACTACAATTTGGTTACAGCGCTGCCTGCTGGTTGAATGTGATAAACCATTAAATCGAATTACTAAAGACCGTATTGTTGATTTTTCAGCTTAGATTCTTACTGCCATTGGTCTGATGATGCCAGCCATGTCGGCATGACATTTAATGCCCTCCTTGCGCTTGGCCCCGTGATGGCTGCTAGCAGCTATTTAGGGGCCAAGCACCGAAGGTGCGGAGGCACCTATTGTTTTTGTTCCGGTTCTTATTATTAGGGGCCAAGCACCGAAGGTGCGGAGGCACCTATTGTTTTTGTTCCGGTTCTTATTATTATTCTTCTTCTTCTGCCATTGAAGTCTATGACAGCCCATAGAACCGTAAGCGGGAAAATGAAAAAAAGTTGGCACACTCATAAAGGACAGTCCAATCATTGACCATAGCAAAATTGAAGTCTCTAACTCAATCTCAATAGCGCCACCAATTGTCCAAAGTTGCACTCACGTTTACGTAAATAACTTTTGAACCGTATGTCCTAGAAACAAAATTCTTTTGTCCTCTGATTCCGTGGCTCAAGACGATTCGATTGCACCCTATGACGTCATTTTCCGTCATAAAAATTTTCCCGCCATTTTGAATTTTATGAAAAACCTACTTTTTCGAACTCCTCCTAGGCCGTTTGTCCGATTTTCACGAAAATTGAACCACATCATCTCCAGACAATGTGGACAAAACGGTATATAAAGAAAGTTGATTCGTCAAACTGTTTACGAATTACTCGCGAAAAAATCCGAGGTAAAAGTCGCCAAAATGAAATTGAGGCTTTATCTCCGCAATGCATTAGCCTTTTCTGACCAAACTAGGTGTGTGTTATGTCAATCATGGTCTGAGGCTACCTGCAGAGTTTTGATGCTGTGACCTCTAGTGGTCAGGAGATATGAAAAAGTTAAATATTTGCTTATAACTTCTGAACGCTTTGGCCAAAAATAATAAAACTGGTCTCTTTAGATTCAGTGCATCATGCCGAGTTGTGCAATACCAAATTTTCCCATATCAGCCATTTTGAGCGTCGGCCATTTTGAATATTGTCATAAATTGCTATATTTAACAAAGATATTGGCGTATTGTTACGAAACTCAATATGTGTCTTCGGCACCTAACCTTGATACGACTCAAAAAGTTTTGAGGCAGCACCACCTTGTGGTCAAAAGTTATAACCAAATTTACAAATATGCTAATAACTTTTGAGTACGTTAACCTATGGTAAAACAAATTATCTTTATACGTTCCTTGGGTCAAACCGAGAACACAGATACCAAATTTGTCATAGTCGGCCAAACTTCCTGTCCACCATGTTGTTTTTCTTTAAAAACCTACTTTCTCGAACTCCTCCCAGACCGTTTGTCCAATTTTCACCAAAATTAAACCACATCATCTCCAGACCATCATGACAAAACGGTATATAAACAAAGTTGATTCGCCAAACCGTTTACGAATAACTTGCGAAAGAATTCGACACAATGGCCATAGAATTGAAATTGAGGCTATATCTCCGTAACTCATTAGCGTATTCTGACCAAAATAGGTGTGTTTTATGTCAATCATGGTCTGAGGCTACCTGCAGAGTTTTGGCGCTCTGCCCCCTAGTGGTCAGGAGATATTAAAAAACTGACATTTTTGACTATAACTCCTGAACGCTTTGTCTAAAAATCATGAAACTGCTGTCTTTAGATCCAGTGGGTCATGCCGAGTCCTGTGATACCAAATTTTCCCATATCGGCCATTTTGAGCGTCTGCCATTTCGATTTTTCTAATAAGATGCTATGTTTAACAAACACATGACTTTAGTGCTCTGTCTGCAATGGTTTACCCAATTGAAAGCAAACTTTGCATGTGTCAGTGTCACCACACTCTCAATGTACCACATGAATTGACACTACAATTTGGTTACAGAGCTGCCTGTTGGTCGAATGTGATAAACCGTTAAATCGAATTACTAAAGACCTTATTGATGATTTTTCAGCCATTTAGACTTAAGTCATATTGAAATGTCTTTAGATTCTTATTGCCGTTGGTCTGATGATGCCAGCTATGTCGGCATGACAGCCCTCCTTTCGCTTGGCCCCGTGATGGCTGCTAGCAGCTATATTTATTATTCTTCTTCTGCCATTGAAGTCTATGACAGCCCATAGAACCGTAAGCGGGAAAATGAAAAAAAGTTGGCACACTCATAAAGGACAGTCCAATCATTGACCATAGCAAAATTGAAGTCTCTAACTCAATCTCTCTAGCGCCACCAACTGTCCAAAGTTGCACTCACGTTTACGTAAATAACTTTTGAACCGTATGTCCTAGAAACAAAATTCTTTTGTCCACTGATTCCTTGGCTCAAGACGATTCGATTGCACCCTATGACGTCATTTTCCGTCATGAAAATTTTCCCGCCATTTTGATTTTTTTGAAAAACCTACTTTTTCGAACTCCTCCTAGGCCGTTGGTCCGATTTTCACGAAAATTGAACCACATCATCTCCAGACAATGTGGACAAAATGATATATAAAGAAAGTTGATTCGTCAAACCGTTTACGAATAACTCGCGAAAGAATCCGACGTAATGGTTGCAAAAATGAAATTGAGGCTTTATCTCCGCAACGCATTAGTCTTTTCTGACCAAACTAGGTGTGTGTTATGTCAATCATGGTCTGAGGCTACCTGCAGAGTTTTGGCGCTCTGCCCCCTAGTGGTCAGGAGTTATGAAAAACTGACTTTTTTGCTTATAACTTCTGAACCCTTTGGCCAAAAAACATGAAACTGGTCTCTTTAGATCCAGTGGGTCATGCCGAGTCCTGTGATACCAAATATTCCCATATCGGCCATTTTGAGCGTCTGCCATTTCGATTTTTCTTATAAGATGCTAAGTTTAACAAACACATGACTTTAGTGCTCTGTCAGCAATGGTTTACCCAATTGAAAGCAAACTTTGCATGTGTCAGTCACCACACTCTCAATGTACCACATGAATTGACACTACAATTTGGTTACAGCGCTGCCTGTTGGTTGAATGTGATAAACCATTAAATCGAAATACTAAAGACCGTATTGTTGATTTTTCAGCCATTTAGACTTAAGTCATATTGAAATGTCTTTAGATTCTTACTGCCGTTGGTCTGATGATGCAAGCCATGTCGGCATAACATGTAATGCCCTCCTTGCGCTTGGCCCCGTGATGGCTGCTAGTTATTCTTCATCTTCTTCCGCCATGGGAGTCTATGACAGCCCATAGAACCGTAAGCGGGAAAATGAAAAAAAGTTGGCACACTCATTAAAGACAGTCCAATCATTGACCATAACAAATTTGAAATCTCTAACTCAATATCTCTAGCGCCACCAACTGTCCAAAGTTGAACTAACGTTTATGCTAATAACTTTTGAACCGTATGACCTAGAAACAAAATTCTTATGTCCACTGATTCCTTGGCTCAAGACGATTCGATTGCACCCTATGACGTCATTTTCCGTCATGAAATTTTTCCCGCCATTTTGAATTTTATGAAAAACCTACTTTGTCAAACTCCTCCTAGGCCGTTTTTCCGATTTCAACGAAAATTGAACCACATCATCTCCAGACCATGTGGACAAAAAGTTATCCAAAGAAAGTTGATATGTCAAACAGTTTACGAATAACTCGCGAAAGAATCCGACGTAATGGTCGCAAAAATGAAATTGAGGCTTTATCTCCGCAACGCATTAGCGTTTTCTGACCAAACTAGGTGTGTGTTATGTCAATCATGATCTGAGGCTACCTGCAGAGTTTTGGCGCTGTGCCCCCTAGTGGTCAGGAGATATGAAAAAGTTAAATATTTGCTTATAACTTCTGAACGCTTTGGCCAAAAATAATAAAACTGGTCTCTTTAGATTCAGTGCATCATGCCGAGTCGTGCGATACCAAATTTTCCCATATCGGCCATTTTGAGCGTCGGCCATTTTGAATATTGTCATAAATTGCTATATTTAACAAAGATATTGGCGTATCGTTACGAAACTCAATATGTGTCTTCGGCACCTAACCTTGATACGACTCAAAAAGTTTCGAGGCAGCACCCCCTTGTGGTCAAAAATTTTAACCAAATTTACAAATATGCTAATAACTTTTGAGTGCGTTAACCTATGGTAAAACAAATTATCTTTATACGTTCCTTGGGTCAAACCAAGAACATAGATACCAAATTTGTCATAGTCGGCCAAACTTCTTGTCCACCATTTTGATTTTTTTGAAAAACCTACTTTTTCGAACTCCTCCTAGGCCGTTGGTCCGATTTTCACGAAAATTGAACCACATCATCTCCAGACAATGTGGACAAAATGATATATAAAGAAAGTTGATTCGTCAAACCGTTTACGAATAACTCGCGAAAGAATCCGACGTAATGGTTGCAAAAATGAAATTGAGGCTTTATCTCCGCAACGCATTAGTCTTTTCTGACCAAACTAGGTGTGTGTTATGTCAATCATGGTCTGAGGCTACCTGCAGAGTTTTGGCGCTCTGCCCCCTAGTGGTCAGGAGTTATGAAAAACTGACTTTTTTGCTTATAACTTCTGAACCCTTTGGCCAAAAAACATGAAACTGGTCTCTTTAGATCCAGTGGGTCATGCCGAGTCCTGTGATACCAAATATTCCCATATCGGCCATTTTGAGCGTCTGCCATTTCGATTTTTCTTATAAGATGCTAAGTTTAACAAACACATGACTTTAGTGCTCTGTCAGCAATGGTTTACCCAATTGAAAGCAAACTTTGCATGTGTCAGTCACCACACTCTCAATGTACCACATGAATTGACACTACAATTTGGTTACAGCGCTGCCTGTTGGTTGAATGTGATAAACCATTAAATCGAAATACTAAAGACCGTATTGTTGATTTTTCAGCCATTTAGACTTAAGTCATATTGAAATGTCTTTAGATTCTTACTGCCGTTGGTCTGATGATGCAAGCCATGTCGGCATAACATGTAATGCCCTCCTTGCGCTTGGCCCCGTGATGGCTGCTAGTTATTCTTCATCTTCTTCCGCCATGGGAGTCTATGACAGCCCATAGAACCGTAAGCGGGAAAATGAAAAAAAGTTGGCACACTCATTAAAGACAGTCCAATCATTGACCATAACAAATTTGAAATCTCTAACTCAATATCTCTAGCGCCACCAACTGTCCAAAGTTGAACTAACGTTTATGCTAATAACTTTTGAACCGTATGACCTAGAAACAAAATTCTTATGTCCACTGATTCCTTGGCTCAAGACGATTCGATTGCACCCTATGACGTCATTTTCCGTCATGAAATTTTTCCCGCCATTTTGAATTTTATGAAAAACCTACTTTGTCAAACTCCTCCTAGGCCGTTTTTCCGATTTCAACGAAAATTGAACCACATCATCTCCAGACCATGTGGACAAAAAGTTATCCAAAGAAAGTTGATATGTCAAACAGTTTACGAATAACTCGCGAAAGAATCCGACGTAATGGTCGCAAAAATGAAATTGAGGCTTTATCTCCGCAACGCATTAGCGTTTTCTGACCAAACTAGGTGTGTGTTATGTCAATCATGATCTGAGGCTACCTGCAGAGTTTTGGCGCTGTGCCCCCTAGTGGTCAGGAGATATGAAAAAGTTAAATATTTGCTTATAACTTCTGAACGCTTTGGCCAAAAATAATAAAACTGGTCTCTTTAGATTCAGTGCATCATGCCGAGTCGTGCGATACCAAATTTTCCCATATCGGCCATTTTGAGCGTCGGCCATTTTGAATATTGTCATAAATTGCTATATTTAACAAAGATATTGGCGTATCGTTACGAAACTCAATATGTGTCTTCGGCACCTAACCTTGATACGACTCAAAAAGTTTCGAGGCAGCACCCCCTTGTGGTCAAAAATTTTAACCAAATTTACAAATATGCTAATAACTTTTGAGTGCGTTAACCTATGGTAAAACAAATTATCTTTATACGTTCCTTGGGTCAAACCAAGAACATAGATACCAAATTTGTCATAGTCGGCCAAACTTCTTGTCCACCATGTTGTTTTTCTTTAAAAACCTACTTTTTCGAACTCCTCCCAGACCGTTTGTCCAATTTTCACCAAAATTAAACCACATCATCTCCAGACCATCATGACAAAAAGTTATCCAAAGAAAGTTGATATGTCAAACCGTTTACGAATAACTCGCGAAAGAATCCGACGTAATGGTCGCAAAAATGAAATTGAGGCTTTATCTCCGCAACGCATTAGTGTTTTCTGACCAAACTAGGTGTGTGTTATGTCAATCATGATCTGAGGCTACCTGCCGAGTTTTGGCGCTCTGCCCCCTAGTGGTCAGGAGATATTAAAAAACTGACATTTTTGATTATAACTCCTGAACGCTTTGTCTAAAAATCATGAAACTGCTGTCTTTAGATCCAGTGGGTCATGCCGAGCCCTGTGATACCAAATTTTCCCATATCGGCCATTTTGAGCGTCTGCCATTTCGATTTTTCTTATAAGATGCTATGTTTAACAAACACATGACTTTAGTGCTCTGTCAGCAATGGTTTACCCAATTGAAAGCAAACTTTGCATGTGTCAATGTCACCACACTCTCAATGTACCACATGAATTGACACTACAATTTGGTTACAGCGCTGCCTGTTGGTTGAACGTGATAAACCATTAAATCGAATTACTAAAGACCGTATTGTTGATTTTTCAGCCATTTAGACTTAAGTCATATTGAAATGTCTTTAGATTCTTACTGCCGTTGGTCTGATGATGCCAGCCATGTCGGCATGACATTTAATGCCCTCCTTGCGCTTGGCCCCGTGATGGCTGCTAGCAGCTATATTTATTATTATTCTTCTTCCACCCAGAAGTCAATGGCAGCCCATAGAACCATAAGTGGGAAAATGATGAAATTTGGCACACACATAGAGGACAGTCCAATCATTAACTACACCAATTTTGGAGTCTCTACCTCAATCCCTCTAGCGCCACCAACTGTCCAAAGTTACACTTACATTTATGCTAATAACTCTTGAACCATAAGGGCTAGAAACAAAATTCTTTTGTCCACTGATTCCTTGGCTCAAGCCGATTCGATTGCACCCTATGACGTCATTTTCCGTCATGAAAATTTTTCCGCAATTTTGAATTTTATGAAAAACCTACTTTGTCGAACTCCTCCTAGGCCGTTTGTCTGATTCTCACAAAAATTGAACCACATCATCTCCAGACTATGGAGACAAAAAGTTATGAGAATCAAGTTGATTGGTAATTCCGTTTTTGATAAACTTGCGAAAGAGTTCGACGAATTTGCCGCAAAAATGAACTTGAGGCTATATCTCCGCAACGCATTTGCGTATTCAGACCAAAATTGGTGTGTGTCATAGTAGTCATGATCTGAGGCTACCTGCAGAGTTTTGGCGCACTGCCCCCTAGTGGTCAGGAGATATAAAAAATTGACTTTTCTGCTTATAACTTCTGAACACTTTGGTCAAAAATCATAAAACTGCTCTCTTTAGATTCAGGGCATCATGCTGAGTCATGCGATACCAAATTTTCTTATATCGGCCATTTTGGGCGTCGGCCATTTTGAAATTTGTCATAAAATGTTCTATTTAACAAACGCATTGGCATATCATTACGAAACTTAGTATGTGGCTTTGGGACCTTGATTTGACTCTACACCAAAAGTTTTGGGGCAGCGCCACCTTGTGGTCAAAAGTTATAACAACATTTACAAAAATGCTAATAACTTTTGATTACATTAAGCTATTTTAAAACAAATTGTCTCAATATGTTCCTTGGGTCATGCCGAGAACACAGATACCAAATTTGATATATTTAGCCTAAACTTCCTGTCCGCCATGTTGTTTCATTCAAAAACCTACTTTTTCGAACTCCTCCCAGACCATTTGTCCGATTTTCACCAAAATTGAATCGTATCATCTTCAGACTGTGCTGACAAAAAGTTATGGATTTCGTGTCGATAGACAAAACCGTTTTCGTATACCGCAATTACAAATTTGAGGTAGTGATGACAAAATGACTAATGCTTAATAACACATTAATACTAACATTTTATAACTCCTTATAACTCTTTAATACTAACACTTTATAACACTTTATAACAATTTGGACGACGATTCGATTGCACCCTATGACGTCATTTTCCGTCATGAAAATTTTCCCGCCATTTTGATTTTTTTGAAAAACCTACTTTTTCGAACTCCTCCTAGGCCGTTGGTCCGATTTTCACGAAAATTGAACCACATCATCTCCAGACAATGTGGACAAAATGATATATAAAGAAAGTTGATTCGTCAAACCGTTTACGAATAACTCGCGAAAGAATCCGACGTAATGGTTGCAAAAATGAAATTGAGGCTTTATCTCCGCAACGCATTAGCGTTTTCTGACCAAACTAGGTGTGTGTTATGTCAATCATGGTTTGAGGCTACCTGCAGAGATTTGGCGCTCTGCCCCCTAGTGGTCAGGAGATATCAAAAAACTGACATTTTTGATTATAACTCCTGAACGCTTTGTCTAAAAATCATGAAACTGGTCTCTTTAGATCCAGTGGGTCATGCCGAGTCCTGTGATACCAAATTTTCCCATATCGGCCATTTTGAGCGTCTGCCATTTCGATTTTTCTTGTAAGATGCTATGTTTAACAAACACATGACTTTAGTGCTCTGTCAGCAATGGTTTACCCAATTGAAAGCAAACTTTGCATGTGTCAATGTCACCACACTCTCAATGTACCACATGAATTGACACTACAATTTGGTTACAGCGCTGCCTGTTGGTTGAATGTGATAAACCATTAAATCGAATTACTAAAGACCGTATTGTTGATTTTTCAGCCATTTAGACTTAAGTCATATTGAAATGTCTTTAGATTCTTACTGCCGTTGGTCTGATGATGCCAGCCATGTCGGCATGACATTTAATGCCCTCCTTGCGCTTGGCCCCGTGATGGCTGCTAGCAGCTATATTTAGGGGTTCAAACGCGAAGCGTTGAAAACCTATTGTAATTGTTAGGATTTTTATTAGGGGTTCAAACGCGAAGCGTTGAAAACCTATTGTAATTGTTAAGATTTTTATTATTATTATTATTATTCTGCCGTACTTCTTATCGTGCAGACCAAACCGTAATGTCTAGAGATTTGAAAGTTGGCCAGAAGGTAGGTCTCAATTTGGGGAGAACGTATCAAAATATGACCCCGATTGGCCAATAGGTGGCGCTACAGCGATCAAAATACCTAAATTGCTAATAACTCATAGACCGTTTGTCGTACACTCAAGTGTCTTATATCCCTGGAATCCTTGGCTCAAGACTTAAAAAATGTATATCTCCGATTTCATTTCCGCCCATAAAAATTTTCCGCCATTTTGAATTTTCTGAAAAATTTTTTTTTCGAACTCCTCATAGGCCGTTTGTCCAAATAACGTGAAAACTTCACACATATCATCTAGAGACTCTCATGACCAAAAGTTATTCAAATAATTTCGATCGGTGATTCAGGCTTGCAACAACACGCTAAAACGTTCGCATAGTGCGGAGACACTTTTGCTAAAATCGAAATAACTCTGGAACGCAAAGAGATAATCTCAACAAACTTCACATAGTCATGTATAAGGTCATTTTGTGGTCACACCAAAAAAACTGGGCCAGTTGACCACTTGGTGGCGCTATATTGTGAAAAAAACACTAAATCACCTGTACAGGGTCACATGTTTGTCTGATTGTTCTGAAACTTGTCATGCACGGTCTTTGTCCAAGGGTCCATGATGGTCTATGAGGATATTGGTGTATCTCAAAAAACATGACCGTCATCGGCCAATGAACTTTGAGCATCAATTAGACTAGCTTAACGAAGGTCGATCGGAACGAAACTCAATGGGCGTGTTTGACTCATGGCCCTAGTGGTCTGTCAGAATTTTGAAGAAAATCGGACACTAGTTGGCGCTAACGATTTTTTTGCGTCTCTACTAACGTGGTGTTTCACGCATCCACAAAATATTGATATCATCTGATAGATCTCCTCATACTGAACAACTTTGCCTCAAGAACCACTGCTGTCAATCAAATTGTTTGCGAAATATTGGAGATTTTTGAAATTTCAAATTTTTCAAACTTGTCATAGGCCGTCAATCTCACTGGCTTGAAAATTCACACGCATCATCTAGGGACACTCAAGGCAAAAAGTTGTCAAAGGATTTTGGATTAGTTAAACCGTTCAGCAGATACAATTTTTCATATATTTCTGATTTGTCCTATTGTGATTAAAATGTCTATATATCTTGTCCAAAAACAAGAAACTTCACAAAACTGTGTAAATGTTAAGAACCAGACATTATGAAGAAACTTGTGAGGTTTCATGTATTTCTGATGCTCGTACGGCTCACAATAAATTATAAACCATCTACATTTTAAAATCTTAGAAAAGCTGTAATACTAGTTTTGTCAACAAGAGAAACGTCACAGATCTGTGAACATGTTAAGAACAAGTCATTTTGAAGAAATGTGTCAGGTCTCATGTATTTCTGATGCTCATAGGGCTCACAATAAATTACAAATGATCTACATTTTAAAATCTTAGAAAAGCTGTAATACTACTTTTGTCCACAAGAGGCACCATCAGGCTAGAAAATCTTTTTATGTGGAGAACAAGTCAGATTGACATAGACTGACATAAACCGACAGAACAGTTCAGATGTTCAGTTCACAATATTAATATCATTTAATCTTCTCAGTCTGAACATCTTTGAAAGATGTCTATTCATTGTTTGCACAGAGTAGAAACCTCACAGAACTGTGCTCATTAGGAAAACTAGTCAGATTGACAAAAAAAGGTCATAACAGTTCAAATGATATGACGTGTAGTGTTAAACATATCCACATTGTTATCATTTGATAGATCTTCCCATACTGAAATTTTTTGTAACGTCTATATATCATTTACACAAACTAGAAACTTCATAAAGCTCTGTTTATGTGGAGAACAAGTCAGATTGACATAGACCGACATAACAGTTCATATGTTCAGTTCACAATGTCAATATCATTTGATCTTCTCATTCTGAACATCTTTGAAAGATGTCTATACATTGTTTACACAAAGTAGAAACTTCACAGAACTGTGCACATTAGGAGAACTAGTCAGATTGACCACAAACCGTCTTGACAGCTCAGATGGTCTTGCGACGTTTGAAGCCCGGTCATTGCTGCTTGCAGCTATATTTATTATTATTATTATTATTCTTCTGCCGTACTTCTTATCGTGCAGACCAAACCGTAAGGTATAGAGACTTGAAAGTTGGTCAGATGGTAGGTCTCAATTTGGGGAGAACGTATCAAAATATGGCGCAAATCGGGCAATAGGTGGCGCTACAGCGACTACAAACGCGTACACGCTCATAACTCGTAAACCGTTTGTCGTACACTCAAGTGTCTTATATCCCTGGAATCCTTGGCTCAAGACTTAAAAAATGTATATCTCCGATTTCATTTCCGCCTATAAAAATTTTCCGCCATTTTGAATTTTCTGAAAAAAAAAGTTTTCGAACTCCTCATAGGCCGTTTGGCCAAATCACGCAAAATTTCCCACGCATCATCTAGAGACTCTCATGACCAAAAGTTGTCAAAGGAATTTTAATCGATGATTCACGCTTGCAACAAGACAATAAAACGTTCGGATAAGGCGGAGACACTTTTGCTAGAATCGTAATAGCTCTGGAACGCAAAGAGATAATCTCACCAAACTTCAAATAGTCATGTATAAGCTCAATTTGTGGTCACAACAAAAAAACTGCGATGATTGACCACTTGGTGGCGCTATATTGCGAAAAAAACACTCAATCACCTGTACAGGGTCACATGTTTATCTGATTGACCTGAAACTTGTAATGCACGGTCTTTGACCAAGGGTCCCTGATGGTCTATGAGGACATTGGTGTATCTCAAAAAACATGGCCGTCATCGGCCAATGAACTTTGAGCATCAATTAGACCAGCTTAACGAAGGTCGATCGGAACGAAACTCGATGGGCGTGTTTGACTCATGGCCCTAGTGGTCTGTCAGAATTTTGAAGAAAATCGGACACTAGTTGGCGCTAACGAGTTTTTTGCGTCTCTACTCACGTGGTGTTTTACGCATCCACAAAATATTGATATCATCTGATAGATCTCCTCATACTGAACAACTTTGCCTCAAGAACCACTGCTGTCAATCAAATTGTTTGCGAAATATTGGAGATTTTCGAAATTTCAAATTTTTCGAACTCGTCATAGGCCGTCAATCTCACTGGCTTGAAAATTTACATGCATCATCTAGGGACACTCAAGGCAAAAAGTTGTCAAAGGATTTTCGATTAGTTAAACCGTTCAGCAGATACAATTTTTCATATATTTCTGATTTGGCCTATTGTGATTAAAATGTCTATATATCTTGTCCAAAAACAAGAAACTTCACAAAACTGTGTAAATGTTAAGAACAAGACATTATGAAGAAACTTGTGAGGTTTCATGTATTTCTGATGCTCGTACGGCTCACAATAAATTATAAACACTCTATATTTTAAAATCTTAGAAAAGCTGTGATACTACTTTTGTCCACAAGAGGCACCGTCAGGCTAGAAAATCTTTTCATGTGGAGAACAAGTCAGATTGACATAGACTGACATAACAGTTCAGATGATATGATGTGTGGTGTTAAACATATCCACACTATATTAATATCATTTGATAGATCTTCCTATAGTGAAAAAATGTGTAATATGATACGTCTATATATCGTTTACACAAACTAGAAACTTCATAAAGCTCTGTTTATGTGTAGAACAAGTCAGATTGACATAACAGTTCAGATGTTCAGTTCACAATATTAATATCATTTGATCTTCTCATTCTGAAAATCTTTGAAAGATGTCTATACATTGTTTGCACAAAGTAGAAACTTCATAGAACTGTGCACATTAGGAGAACTAGTCAGATTGACCACAAACCGTCTTGACAGCTCAGATGGTCTTGCGACGTTTGAACCCCGGTCATTGCTGCTTGCAGCTATATTTATTATTAGGGGTTCAAACGCGAAGCGTTGAAAACCTATTGTAATTGTTAGGATTTTTATTATTAGGGGTTCAAACGCGAAGCGTTGAAAACCTATTGTAATTGTTAGGATTTTTATTATTATTATTATTATTATTATTATTATTATTCTGCCGTACTTCTTATCGTGCAGACCAAACCGTAAGGTCTAGAGACTTGAAAGTTGGTCAGATGGTAGGTCTCAATTTGGGGAGAACGTCTCAAAATATGACGCAAATCGGGCAATAGGTGGCGCTACAGCGACTACAAACGCGTACACGCTCGTCACTCGTAAACCGTTTGTCGTACACTCAAGTGTCTTATATCTCTGGAATCCTTGGCTCAAGACTTAGAAAATGTATATCTCCGATTTCATTTCCGCCCATAAAAATTTTCCGCCATTTTGAATTTTCTGAAAAAATTTTTTTTCGAACTCCTCATAGGCCGTTTGTCCAAATCACGCAAAATTTCACACGCATCATCTAGAGACTCTCATGACCAAAAGTTGTCAAAGGAATTTTGATCGGTGATTCACGCTTGCAACAAGACAATAAAACGTTCGGATAAGGCGGAGACACTTTTGCTAAAATCGTAATAGCTCTGGAACGCAAAGAGATAATCTCACCAAACTTCACATATTCATGTATAAGCTCAATTTGTGGTCACACCAAAAAAACTGCGACGATTGACCACTTGGTGGCGCTATATTGCGAAAAAAACACTCAATCACCTGTACAGGGTCACATGTTAGTCCAATTGACCTGAGACTTGTCATGCACGGTCTTTCTCCAAGGGTCCATCATGGTCTATGAGGACATTGGTGTATCTCAAAAAACATGACCGTCATCGGCCAATGAACTTTGAGCATCAATTAGACTAGCTTAACGAAGGTCGATCGGAACGAAACTCGATGGGCGAGTTTGACTCAGAGCCCTAGTGGTCTGTCAGAATTTTGAAGAAAATCGGTCACTAGTTGGCGCTAACGAGTTTTTTGCGTCTCTACTCACGTGGTGTTTCACGCATCCACAAAATATTGATATCATCTGATAGATCTCCTCATACTGAACAACTTTGCCTCAAGAACCACTGCTGTCAATCAAATTGTTTGCGAAATATTGGAGATTTTTGAAATTTCAAATTTTTCGAACTCGTCATAGCCCGTCAATCTCACTGGCTTGAAAATTCACACGCATCATCTAGGGACACTCAAGGCAAAAAGTTGTCAAAGGATTTTTGATTAGTTAAACCGTTCAGCAGATACAATTTTTCATATATTTGTGATTTGTCCTATTGTGATTAAAATGTCTATATATCATGTCCAAAAACAAGAAACTTCACAAAACTGTGTAAATGTTAAGAACAAGACATTATGAAGAAACTTGTGAGGTTTCATGTATTTCTGATGCTCGTACGGCTCACAATAAATTATAAACTTTCTATATTTTGAAATCTTAGAAAAGCTGTCATACTAGTTTTGTCCACAAGAGAAATGTCACAGATCTGTGAACATGTTGAGAACAAGTCATTTTGAAGAAATGTGTCAGGTCTCATGTATTTCTGATGCTCATAGGGCTCACAATAAATTACAAACGATGTACATTTTAAAATCTTAGAAAAGCTGTAATACTACTTTTGTCCACAAGAGGCACCATCAGGCTAGAAAATCTTTTTATGTGGAGAACAAGTCAGATTGACATAGACTGACATAAACCGACAGAACAGTTCAGATGTTCAGTTCACAAAATTAATATCATTTAATCTTCTCAGTCTGAACATCTTTGAAAGATGTCTATTCATTGTTTGCACAGAGTAGAAACTTCACAGAACTGTGCTCATTAGGAAAACTAGTCAGATTGACAAAAAAAGGTCATAACAGTTCAAATGATATGACGTGCAGTGTTAAACATATCCACATTGTTATCATTTGGTAGATCTTCCCATACTGAAAAAAATTTGTAACATGTCTATATATCATTTACACAAACTAAAAACTTCATAAAGCTTTGTGTATGTGGAGAACAAGTCAGATTGACATAGACCGACATAAACCGACATAACTGTTCATATGTTCAGTTCACAATGTCAATATCATTTGATCTTCTCATTCTGAACATCTTTGAAAGATGTCTATACATTGTTTGTACAGAGTAGAAACTTCACAGAACTGTGCACATTAGGAGAACTAGTCAGATTGACCACAAACCGTCTTGACAGCTCAGATGGTCTTGCGACGTTTGAACCCCGGTCATTGCTGCTTGCAGCTATATTTATTATTATTATTATTATTATTCTTCTGCCGTAATGCGTCTTGTGCAGACCAAACCGTAAGGTCTAGAGACTTGAAACTTTGTCAGATGGTAGGTCTCAATTTGGGGAGAACGTATCAAAATATGACGCAAATCGGGCTATAGGTGGCGCTACAGCGACTACAAACGCGTACATGTTCATAACTCGTAAACCGTTTGTCGTACACTCAAGTGTCTTATATCTCTGGAATCCTTGGCTCAAGACTTAAAAAATGTATATCTCCGATTTCATTTCCGCCTATAAAAATTTTCCGCCATTTTGAATTTTCTGAAAAAAAAAGTTTTCGAACTCCTCATAGACTGTTTGTCCAAATAACGCGAAACTTCACACATATCATCTAGAGACTCTCATGACCAAAAGTTATTAAAATAATTTTGATCGGTGATTCACGCTTGCAACAACACGCTAAAACGTTCGCATAAGGCGGAGACACTTTTGCTAAAATCGTAATAGCTCTGGAACGCAAAGAGATAATCTCACCAAACTTCACATAGTCATGTATAAGCTCAATTTGTGGTCACACCAAAAAAACTGCGATGATTGACCACTTGGTGGCGCTATATTGCGAAAAAAACACTCAATCACCTGTACAGGGTCACATGTTAGTCCAATTGACCTGAGACTTGTCATGCACGGTCTTTGTCCAAGGGTCCATGATGGTCTATGAGGACATTGGTGTATCTCAAAAAACATGACCGTCATCGGCCAATGAACTTTGAGCATCAATTAGACTAGCTTAACGAAGGTCGATCGGAACGAAACTCGATGGGCGAGTTTGACTCAGGGCCCTAGTGGTCTGTCAGAATTTTGAAGAAAATCGGTCACTAGTTGGCGCTAACGAGTTTTTTGCGTCTCTACTCACGTGGTGTTTCACGCATCCACAAAATATTGATATCATCTGATAGATCTCCTCATACTGAACAACTTTGCCTCAAGAACCACTGCTGTCAATCAAATTGTTTGCGAAATATTGGAGATTTTTGAAATTTCAAATTTTTCGAACTCGTCATAGCCCGTCAATCTCACTGGCTTGAAAATTCACACGCATCATCTAGGGACACTCAAGGCAAAAAGTTGTCAAAGGATTTTTGATTAGTTAAACCGTTCAGCAGATACAATTTTTCATATATTTGTGATTTGTCCTATTGTGATTAAAATGTCTATATATCATGTCCAAAAACAAGAAACTTCACAAAACTGTGTAAATGTTAAGAACAAGACATTATGAAGAAACTTGTGAGGTTTCATGTATTTCTGATGCTCGTACGGCTCACAATAAATTATAAACTTTCTATATTTTGAAATCTTAGAAAAGCTGTCATACTAGTTTTGTCCACAAGAGAAATGTCACAGATCTGTGAACATGTTGAGAACAAGTCATTTTGAAGAAATGTGTCAGGTCTCATGTATTTCTGATGCTCATAGGGCTCACAATAAATTACAAACGATGTACATTTTAAAATCTTAGAAAAGCTGTAATACTACTTTTGTCCACAAGAGGCACCATCAGGCTAGAAAATCTTTTTATGTGGAGAACAAGTCAGATTGACATAGACTGACATAAACCGACAGAACAGTTCAGATGTTCAGTTCACAATATTAATATCATTTAATCTTCTCAGTCTGAACATCTTTGAAAGATGTCTATTCATTGTTTGCACAGAGTAGAAACTTCACAGAACTGTGCTCATTAGGAGAACTAGTCAGATTGACAAAAAAAGGTCATAAGAGTTCAAATGATATGACGTGCAGTGTTAAACATATCCACATTGTTATCATTTGATAGAGCTTCCCATACTGAAAAAAATTTGTAACATGTCTATATATCATTTACACAAACTAGAAACTTCATAAAGCTTTGTGTATGTGGAGAACAAGTCAGATTGACATAAACCGACATAACTGTTCATATGTTCAGTTCACAATGTCAATATCATTTGATCTTCTCATTCTGAACATCTTTGAAAGATGTCTATACATTGTTTGTACAGAGTAGAAACTTCACAGAACTGTGCACATTAGGAGAACTAGTCAGATTGACCACAAACCGTCTTGACAGCTCAGATGGTCTTGCGACGTTTGAACCCCGGTCATTGCTGCTTGCAGCTATATTTATTATTATTATTATTCTTCTGCCGTAATGCGTCTCGTGCAGACCAAACCGTAAGGTCTAGAGACTTGAAAGTTGGTCAGATGGTAGGTCTCAATTTGGGGAGAACGTATCAAAATATGACGTAAATCGGGCAATAGGTGGCGCTACAGCGACTACAAACGCGTACACGCTCGTAACTCGTAAACCGTTTGTCGTACACTCAAGTGTCTTATATCTCTGGAATCCTTGGCTCAAGACTTAGAAAATGTATATCTCCGATTTCATTTCCGCCTATAAAAATTTTCCGCCATTTTGAATTTTCTGAAAAAAAATTTTTTCGAACTCCTCATAGGCCGTTTGTCCAAATCACGCAAAATTTCACACGCATCATCTAGAGACTCTCATGACCAAAAGTTGTCAAAGGAATTTTGATCGGTGATTCACGCTTGCAACAAGACAATAAAACGTTCGGATAAGGCGGAGACACTTTTGCTAAAATCGTAATAGCTCTGGAACGCAAAGAGATAATCTCACCAAACTTCACATAGTCATGTATAAGCTCAATTTGTGGTCACACCAAAAAAACTGCGATGATTGACCACTTGGTGGCGCTATATTGCGAAAAAAACACTCAATCACCTGTACAGGGTCACATGTTAGTCCAATTGACCTGAGACTTGTCATGCACGGTCTTTGTCCAAGGGTCCATCATGGTCTATGAGGACATTGGTGTATCTCAAAAAACATGACCGTCATCGGCCAATGAACTTTGAGCATCAATTAGACTAGCTTAACGAAGGTCGATCGGAACGAAACTCGGTGGGCGAGTTTGACTCAGAGCCCTAGTGGTCTGTCAGAATTTTGAAGTAAATCGGTCACTAGTTGGCGCTAACGAGTTTATTGCGTCTCTACTCACGTGGTGTTTCACGCATCCACAAAATATTGATATTATCTGATAGATCTCCTCATACTGAACAACTTTGCCTCAAGAACCACTGCTGGCAATCAAATTGTTTGCGAAATATTGGAGATTTTTGAAATTTCAAATTTTTCGAACTCGTCATAGCCCGTCAATCTCACTGGCTTGAAAATTCACACGCATCATCTAGGGACACTCAAGGCAAAAAGTTGTCAAAGGATTTTTGATTAGTTAAACCGTTCAGTAGATACAATTTTTCATATATTTGTGATTTGTCCTATTGTGATTAAAATGTCTATATATCATGTCCAAAAACAAGAAACTTCACAAAACTGTGTAAATGTTAAGAACAAGACATTATGAAGAAACTTGTGAGGTTTCATGTATTTCTGATGCTCGTACGGCTCACAATAAATTATAAACTTTCTATATTTTGAAATCTTAGAAAAGCTGTCATACTAGTTTTGTCCACAAGAGAAATGTCACAGATCTGTGAACATGTTGAGAACAAGTCATTTTGAAGAAATGTGTCAGGTCTCATGTATTTCTGATGCTCATAGGGCTCACAATAAATTACAAACGATGTACATTTTAAAATCTTAGAAAAGCTGTAATACTACTTTTGTCCACAAGAGGGACCATCAGGCTAGAAAATCTTTTTATGTGGAGAACAAGTCAGATTGACATAGACTGACATAAACCGACATAACAGTTCATATGTTCAGTTCACAATATTAATATCATTTAATCTTCTCAGTCTGAACATCTTTGAAAGATGTCTATTCATTGTTTGCACAGAGTAGGAACTTCACAGAACTGTGCTCATTAGGAAAACTAGTCAGATTGACAAAAAAAGGTCATAACAGTTCAAATGATATGACGTGCAGTGTTAAACATATCCACATTGTTATCATTTGGTAGATCTTCCCATACTGAAAAAAATTTGTAACATGTCTATATATCATTTACACAAACTAGAAACTTCATAAAGCTTTGTGTATGTGGAGAACAAGTCAGATTGACATAGACCGACATAAACCGACATAACTGTTCATATGTTCAGTTCACAATGTCAATATCATTTGATCTTCTCATTCTGAACATCTTTGAAAGATGTCTATACATTGTTTGTACAGAGTAGAAACTTCACAGAACTGTGCACATTAGGAGAACTAGTCAGATTGACCACAAACCGTCTTGACAGCTCAGATGGTCTTGCGACGTTTGAACCCCGGTCATTGCTGCTTGCAGCTATATTTATGATTGTATTTATTATTTCAAATATACAACATGCTGTTCTGAGACAGGCAAAAAGATTGTCAGTAATTTAATGAGTACTCTCTGTATGTTTTGCACATGGTCACATGCATATTGTGACGTTATATATATTTTAATCAAGTATTTATTTAGATAATGTGCATAATGTGGATAATGATTCATTTAGACAATGTACATTTTACAAAAATATCGATTATATGACTTTTTAGTCAAGTTTCCCGCTCCTAAGCCCAATTTTAATATAATAAATGGCTGACTGTGTATTATACCCCTAATTGCATGGTTACTCACTAAATAAACATGGACACAGCAAACATTGAATTAAGATATGTTATTAACTCACTTGTACATTATTTTAAACCTTTTGTTTCGAAAATAAGACCTTTATTCAGCAAATAGGCATTATTCTGCATTAAAGTTGTACTGGAAAGGTAAATTACAGGTAAAGATAAACAGTAAATTAAAACAGTTGGGAAATATTGTATATATTGGCACTTCTCTCTCTCTCATACTATCAAAACAATTAGATTCAGCTGAACAGCTACACAAGTTTTCGTCTTTTCTAATTCCTTACCATCAAAAAGGGGAAAACAAAACAAAAAAATGTTGTTTAATAACATAAATTTTTTTCTGGCCCCCCATATTTGAGTGACAGTAAAAAAAACGATTATTAGCAGTTTTCTCTTCAATTTTGCAGACTTTTTGCAATACATTTAGTTTTTTTACTGTAGTTCATGAGTTCATGTCATTTCCATGCACATTTTAAACATGTTGCTTTTATCATTTAATCAGTTTTAATTGTAAGAATTCAAAACCGAAAGTGATTTTGGTTGGCTTCTTTTGTTTTGGTTTATTAGTACAGCTGATGTATCAGTGATGTTTTATTTTACTTGTCACTCACACTCAGGCAAAATCAACACTCCATCATTACATGCATGTTTTAGGTCGTTGACTTTTGCATTTTTGCCCCTCTGACATACAAATGTGATTCTATCCTCATGTGGTGAGAATATTTTTTGCCGTCCAACCCATTTCAGCTCTATACCTCTTTTATCCATTTCCTCCACTGTGACTGTACAGGGCTCTGAAAAAAACACAACATGTCACTGTTAGTGTTAAAATATACATTCATTGAATCATCAGAACCAGAACTGCAACTTCAACTACAAGATTACATAATAATTATTACAAAAATAAAATAACAAATTAAAAATACTGTGAGAAAAGCTTCACAAGTTTTTGATGTTTATGGTGTAAAATAGTCATACTTACTTAAACACTTAATCTTCCCTTTCCATTCGCCTTCTTCACAGGTCAAGTATGTGGAGTAGGAGGGATGCAGATCCAGTGTGTATTTATTAAAGCAGCTGTATTCAACTCTTTCCCCTGAATTGTAATCATTTTTTATCATTTCTGTTGTATCTGCAAAGTTTACGCTTGGTGGTGGACCACATTTCCCTGAGGACAAAGAACACTTTTAGTTACTATTTATTTTTAGGACTATAGTTAGATCACCAAAATGTGGCATTAATAAATCTTAAAATCAACCACATGCCTTTTTTATGGCCTTAAACCATCGAACATGATATTAAAGTTTTATTGTCAACTCAACACATCAAAATATAGCAATATAACATGGTATATCATACAGTTCACATTTACTGTCTAATTTAAAAGGGCATTAAAAAGAGTAACAATAACATACAAAATAATAAGTCCCCTTCACTTTGTGTACAAATAAATGAAAACTACCAAAAGACAAAGCCAAGAATATTTACGGCAATTTCAGTAAATTCCTCTCATAATCCAGAAGTGTTTCTATAATCTTACCCTCACAAACAGGCTGATGATCCCATTCCCCATTCTCTTGACATCTAAATGTTTTGAAAGTTTCTTTAGTGAAAAAGATCCTATATTTTTCATCACAGGTGATCTCCACTCTTTCTCCTGCTCTGAAAAATGTTTTATCGACTGGTTTGATTTTTACTCCGAATGTTGGTGATTTCAGTTCACAAGTTACTTCTGTAAAGACATAAATTAGAAATAAAGCAACAAAGAAACGAGAAATAGACAAGTGGATGTGAGCATTAACATGCTGTCTTCTGCAGGAGATCATTCTGACACAAATTACTTCTTTATTAAAATCAAAACAAACATCCTAAAAAGAAAATCCTTTCCTAACTTGAATAGATAAAGTTCCCTGTGCAGGTTTATGTTGATTAGAGTTAGGTATTCTTACAATATCTCAGTTCTTGACTGACACCATTTATATTTAGGCATTATGAATCGCCTACAGACAGTAAAACAAATGTTTATATTATTTTCCATACTAAATATGTATTATGTAACTGTGGTGCATTACCATCACATACTGGGTTTAGTGTCCAGCCAAATCTTGAGCATCTGGGGTTTCCTCCTCTACGCTTGAATCCTTCTGAACATCTGTATTGTAATATGGCATCTTTCTGATATTCTTGCATTCGATCAACAACAATACCATTTGGTATATCAGGAGCTGTGCATGTTATCTCTGTGTGAAAAGTGAGAAAAACACTAAATAATAATTAAAGCGGTGTGTTGAATAAAAGTATCTCATGGTCATCCATTTTGAAAAGTTCACTACAAACATTTAGGCGTCTAGAGGATTTTCTGTTGTGGCGTTCTCCCCATATTTATGATTCTTTGCCGTCTTTAGACCACAACATGCTGGATCAAGATGGCGGCGCGAGTACATCGCGAGGCTCGGGGTCTCTCCAGTTTCTGCAATTTCGCAGTATTACTCTTGCTTATCTCGGGTCTGTTTGTGCAGAACAGCTGTGCCTTTACATCGTACACCCGAAGTGAGCTTTTGGATATTGGTTTGCAAATTTCCGACGGTTTAATGGACAACATTCGACTCCTTCCTGAGATCGCCAGGACGCCCGAGGCAGCGCATTCTTCCCGGCCAGGCGGAAGTGCTCGCAGGCGGCGTCGAGATCGTAAACAAAGGCGAGGCAAGCGTGGAGGACTTAGAGCACTGTTAAAGCTAACACCACACCGGCTCTCTCTACCCAGTATATTCCTCGCCAATGTTCGGTCGCCAGTGAACAAGATGGATGAGATTCGACTCAATATGACACACAGCAAAATACTTCTGAACTGTAACGTCCTTATCTTCACGGAGACGTGGTTAAATAGCGGAATACCAGACTATTGAGCTCACGGGACATCACACGCTCCGCGCGGACAGAACAATAGATGAATCCGGTAAGACAAGGGGAGGCGGATTGTGTATCTACATTAACAAAGCTTGGTGCACAAACTCTGCTGTCGTTGGGAGCCATTGTTCAGCTAACCTAGAGTTCCTCATGGTTAAATGTAGACTGTTCTATCTGCCGCGGGAGTTCACTTCCACCATTATAACTGCAGCTTATATTCCCCCGGATGCTGATGCCAAGCTTGCTATGAAAGAACTTTATATAGCCATCAGTAAACAACAGACTCTTCACCCGGAAGCGGCGTTTATTGTTGCGGGTGATTTTAATCACTCTAACTTAAAGACTGTGCTACCCAAATTTCATCAGAATTTTTCCTGTCACGCCAGAGGAAACAAAACCTTTGAGCATGTCTACACAAACATGGCTGGGGCTTACGTGGCGACACCTCTCCCCCACCTGGGACAATCGGACCATATCTCTTTGTTCCTCACTCCCAAATATTCACCCCTCATCAACCGTGTGAAGCCCTCAGTGAAGACCATCAAGGTGTGGCCTGCGGGGGTAGATTTCACACTCCAGGAAAGTTTTCTACACACAGACTGGAGTGTGTTTGCTTCCCAAGCCACCAGTGGTGCTCACACAGGCATTGACTGCTACACCTCCTCTGTATTGGATTATATTAATACCACCATAGACAGTGTTACAACCCAGAAACAGAGTACCACATACCCAAATCAGAAGCCATGGATGAACAAGGAAGTGCGACTCCTGTTGAAGACACGCAATACTGCCTTCAGATCAGGAGATGCACAAGCCTACAGCACATCCAGAGCAAATCTGAAGAGGGGCATCAAAAAGGCCAAGCACTGCTACAAGTTGAAGATAGAGGGACACTTTTCCAACTCTGACCCTCGATGCATGTGGCAGGGCTCACCTCGATGCATCAGTGACTACAAACCCACCCACTCCACTCCTGCAGCCACTGATGTCAACTTCCTGAACGAGCTAAATGACTTTTATGCTCGCTTTGAAAGAGACAACAGAGAAACTGTTCAAAATCACAACCCTCCAATCACACTCTCATCCACAGACGTCTGCAAGGCACTGAGCCGGATCAGCATGCACAAGGCTGCTGGACAAGACAACATCCCTGGACGTGTCCTCAGGGCATGTGCGGAGCAGCTCGCTGGGGTTTTTACAGACATTTTCAACCTGTCTCTTGCCCAAGCAGCTGTACCAACAAACTTCAAATGCACCTCCATTGTGCCAGTGCCAAAACACTCTAGTCCGAGGTGCCCTAACGACTACCGCCCTGTAGCACTCACACCCATCATCAGGAAGTGCTTTGAGCGGCTGGTCCTGGAACACCTAAAAGACTCTATACCACGCACATTGGACTCACATCAGTTTGCTTACCGCAGCAATAGGAGCACAGAGGATGTTGTTGCCATGGCACTGCACTCTGTGCTCACACACCTGGACAATAAGAACTCTTATGCACAGATGCTGTTTGTTGACTTCAGCTCAGCATTCAACACTATCATCCCGACGAAGTTAATAGCCAAACTTGAAGACTTGGGCATCAATACCTCACTCTGCAACTGGATTCTGGACTTCCTGACCAACAGACCCCAGAATGTCTGATCTGGATCCACCTGCTCCACATCCATCACACTTAACACTGGTGTACCACAGGGCTGTGTGCTAAGCCCGTTTCTCTACTCCCTCTTCACCTCCGACTGCAAGCCTGTGTTTGGATCTAATGCCATTGTCAAGTTCGCAGACAACACTACGGTGATCGGTCTCATCAGCAACAACAATGAGACTGCCTACAGGGAAGAGATCCAGCACCTGTCCACATGGTGCAACGAAAATAACTTGCTCCTCAACACAACCAAAACAAAGGAGCTCATCGTGGACTTCAGGAAAGAGTCAAGAGGCACACACGACACCATCCACATCAATGGAATGGCCGTTGAGCGTGTCTCCAGCTTCAAGTTCCTGGGGATCCACATCTCGGCTGACATGACCTGGACAACCAACACCTCCAGCCTGGTCAAGAAGGCTCACCAGCGCCTCTTCTTCCTGAGGACACTGAGGAAGAATCAGCTCTCCTCGGCTATCCTGGTGAACTTCTACCGCTGCGCAATAGAAAGCATCCTGACGAACTGTGTCACAGTGTGGTATGGGTGCTGTTCTGTCGCGGAGCGCAAGGCACTGCAGCGGGTGGTGAAAACTGCCCAACGCATCACAGTGACTCCACTTCCTGCCATCGAGCACGTCCAGAGGAAACGCTGTCTGCGTCGAGCTCGCAACATCCTTAAGGACTCCTCTCACCCAGCCCACAGACTGTTCTCCCTCCTTCCCTCCGGCAGGCGTTTCAGGTGCCTCCGGACCAGAACCAGCAGACTAAAGAACAGTTTCTTCCCCAGAGCTGTCTCTTTACTGAACTCTAACCCTTGCTGACCCCACTCCTCTCTCACCCCCACCATCCCACTCCCCTCACAGACTCCTCTCCCCCCCCACCACCATCCCACTCCCCTCACAGACTCTTCTCTTACCCCCCCAACATCCCACTCCCCTCATAGACTACTCTCCCCCCCACCATCCCACTCCCCTCATAGACTCCTCTCACCCCCCACCACCATCCCACTCCCATCCAGACACTCCTCTCACCCCCCACCATTCCACTCCCCCCATAGACTCCTCTCCCCCCCACCATCACACTCCCCTCATGGACTCCTCTCACCCCTCTGCCCCCCACCACCACCATCCCACTCCCCTCAGAGACTCCTCTCCCCCCACCACCATCCCACTCCCCTCATAGACTCCTCTCACACCCCTGCCCCCCCCCCACCATTATCCCACTCCCCTCACAGACTCCTCTCCCCCCCCCATCATCCCACTCCCCTCATAGACTCCTCTCTACCCCCACACCATCCCACTCCCCTCATAGACTCCTCTCCCTCCCACCACCATCCCACTCCCCTCATAAACTCTCCTCTTACCCCCCCACCACCATCCCACTCCCCTCACAGACTCTCCTCTTACCCCCCCATCATCCCACTCCCCTCATGGACTCCTCTCTCCCCCACCACCATCACGCTCCCCTCATAGACTCTCCTCTTACCCCCACCACAATCCCACTCCCCTCACAGACTCTCCTCTTACCCCACCATCCCACTCCCCTCATAGACTCCTCTCTCCCTCCCACCACAATCCCACTCCCCTCACAGACTCTCCTCTTACCCCACCATCCCACTCCCCTCATAGACTCCTCTCTCCCTCCCACCACCATCCCACTCGCCTCACAGACTCTCCTCTTACCCCACCATCCCACTCCCCTCATAGACTCCTCTCTCCCCCCCCACCATCCCACTCCCCTCATAGACTCCTCTCTCCCCCACCACCATCACACTCAACTCATAGACTCTCCTGTTACCCCACCACGATCCCACTCCCCTCACAGACTCTCCACTTACCCCACCATTCCACTCCCCTCATAGACTCCTCTCTCCCTCCCACCACCATCCCACTCCCCTCACAGACTCTCCTCTTACCCCACCATCCCACTCCCCTCATAGACTCCTCTCTCCCTCCCACCACCATCCCACTCCCCTCACAGACTCTCCTCTTACCCCACCATCCCACTCCCCTCATAGACTCCTCTCTCCCTCCCACCACCACCCCACTCCCCTCACAGACTCTCCTCTCACCCCCCACCACTCCACTCCCCTCACAGACTCTCCTCTCCCACCACCATCCCACTCCCCTCACAGACTCTCCTCTTACCCCACCATCCCACTCCCCTCATAGACTCCTCTCTCCCTCCCACCACCATCACACTCCCCTCACAGACTCTCCTCTCACCCCCCACCATCCCACTCCCCTCATAGACTCCTTCACTGCCCCCCCCCCCCACTACTACCCTTATAGACTCTTCGCTCACTCTGTTACTTATTTGTGCCATTTGCACTGCCGACTGTTCATTACAGTAACAACTGTTTACTGTTTACAGTAACAACTGTTGACACTTGCACCTTGCACTACTGTACTTTAGCTGGAACATACTCATTTGCACTACCAACTGTTCATACAGTACCAACTGTTTACATTTCGCGTCTCACTTATTTGCACTGTCCATGCTCATTGCACTACCTTAAATCTACTGCTTACCTTAAGCTAACAATTGTATACATCTTCCTGTAAATTCTGTTTATAGTTAGAGACATCTGTATATACACTTACATTTATAGCACATATTCACCTGTAAATGCTGTTTATAGACACCTGTAATTATATTTATAGCACACACACACACCTGTTATAGTAATAACCATCTGTATATTTATATTCATTGTACATATTACCAGTAAATCCTGTACATCTCCATATCCTGCACTTATGCAATCTTTGTATATATCCTGCACTTGCTGCTATTGCACTTCTGGTTAGACCTAAACTGCATTTTGATGCCTTGTACCTGTACTTGTGTAATGACAATAAAGTTGAATCTAATCTAATCTAATCTTTCACTGGAAACCGAAACTTCCCTCACTGCTGCTAAACCTTTATGCTTTGGATTCTTCCAGGGAAAAATACACGTTGACACCATTATAACTAAGACTCAGACGTATTTCCTTCTAACTCAAAGATCATTGGTTTGATTACCAGGGAAAGCAAGAACTGATTAGAATGTCAATGTGTATCTTGCATGCAATGTCTGCCAAATGCATAAATGTAAAGCAAGGCATTATTTCACTCTGATGGCAACATGGCCAGTGAATAGGTGTGGAAGTTTTCCAAACTTCCTTTCCAAAAGGGAAGAAAACGTCTCGGTTACGTATGTAACCTTGGTTCCCTGAAGAAGAACGAGAAGCTGCATCAAAGCGCTAGGGGAAATACCTTGATGTCAGTCACGTGAAGATAAGTGCAAAAAATGAGAGAAAAACGCGTGTGAATGCTCATCAGTGACGTCATGAACAGACCATAAAAGCTCACCAGAACCCGGAAGCGACAGCTAAAGAGTGTCTGAAGCAGGGCCTGAGGCACAAGAAGCTGAGGCATTTCATGGGAACGTTCGAGGTGCGTCAAAGTGCAAGGGGAACGCTATACCAACACCACCTCAGTGAAGCTGGCCTACGGGTGTGTCCCATCTCACTGAGAGACCCGGAGCGGAATCAAGGTCCAATTGATAAAACCTCATGAATGTGTGCGGCGAGGACCAGCCAGCTGCAACACAGACATCAGCCAAGGAAACTTCTGAGAGATAAGGCTTGGACGCCACCACGCTTTGAGTGGAGTGGGCAGGACAATCAGGGGGGAGGCATGCCCGGTCGACTCGTAAGCTAGACAGATAGCCTCGACAATCCATCGGTTTAGAGTTTAATTGGAAGCTGGAGCCCCCTTAGGGGCCCCGAAGCAAACGAACAGTTGGTCCGACTTACGCCAGGTGGCAGTCCTGAAGACGTAAGAATCCAGTGCTCACACTGGATAGACCTTGTTCTTGTGCTCCTGCTCCTGATCGTCAAAAGGGGGAGGGCAGAAGGCCTGCAGCATGATAGACCAAGCCACATTAGTGGAAACCTTGGGGACATAGCCACATAAACCTTCATGGTAGAGGGGGACGGCCCCACCGCAAATCTTTCCTGCAGGAATTCCAGCAATTTACCAACCTGACAAGTAACTGGGTTCACCTGCCTTTCGCTACACCAAGAAGTGAAAACTTTCCACTTGAGGGCATAAAGTTTCCTCGTGGAGGGAGCTCTGGAGTGAAGAATGGTCTCTATAACCTCGTTTGAGAGACCAGAGTCGAGGAGCTGGGCCCCCAGACCTTCAACTTCAGCATTTCTGAGCGGGGGTGGAGAAAGCAACCGAAGGTCCCTCCTAATCAGAATCTCCCAGGGGACTCCGTCGAGGAATTATACCAGGTCCAAGAACAAAAACCTGCTGGGCCAATGGGGGGCCACCAGAGTGAGACAGATCCCATCCCGATGAATCCCATCCCCGGGCCTTGGCCCCTGTCTCGACAGGATGTCTGCTCCTACATTCTGGACCCCAGGGATGTAGGCTACCCTGAGAGAGAGAGCAGCTTCCCCTGGGCCCAGAGGAGTACGTGCCGCGCCAACTTGTACATTAGAGTCAACCATAGGCCCCCCTGGTGGTTGATGTATACGACCACCGACATACCGTCGGTGAAAATAGTGACATGGCACTCACGAATGTCCATGAGGAACGTGTGCAGCGCTCTGCAGACTGCCAGTAACTCTAGTAGGTTTATGTGCCAGGACTGCTCCCCAGATCGTGAGGGATGCATCTGTCGACAGCATCACGCGTCGGCCGAGAGCTCCCAACACAGTGCCCTGTGACAGGAACCAGGAATTCTTCCACATACTCAGTGTGCGTAGGCATCGCCTCGTGACCTTGATTGTGCGAAGCGGGTTGCCCCTCGGGGAGAACCCCCTGGTCTTGAGCTACCACTGTAGGGGTCTCTTGTACAGCAGGCCGAGTGAACTGACCCTGGACGCCGCTGCCATGAGCCACAACACCGTCTAGAAAGGTTTGACAATCAAGTTAGTTTGAAACCTAGTTTGATACTCTTGACGGCTGAATGAATGGCCTGGATGCGCCTGGGGGACAGCCGAGTAGACATGGCCTCCGAGTCCCAAATTAACCCCAAGAAATTGGTTCTCTGAGCAGGAGAAAGCACACTCTTCTTGGTGTTCAGCCTTAACCCCAACTCCTTCATGTGAGCAAGCACAACATCAAGCGCAGCGTCCACAACCTTTGTGAACGTGCGGGGTGAGAGTGATAGGCCGAATGGAAGTACCCGATACTGATACGCCTTCCCCCCAAAGGTTAACTGTAGGTACTTCCTGTGTTGTGGAAGGATGGAGATGTGAAAGTATGCGTCTTTGAGGTCGATAGAGGAATTCTAATTTTGCTTTCGGTCTCTGTTTTCATGATAGGGGATTAAATAAGCAAAGACTCGTTTATACATATTGTATATATTTACATTTTATATCATTAAATGTGGTCATGCAGGATATTTAGTTTGAAAGAAAAATGTCTTTTATTGTCAACTGAACACATAAAAATACAGTGATATAACATTAATATTTTACAAAAATTGATTTGAGTTGGGACGTGGGTTATAATATACAAAAACAACAAACATTAAAAGTAATAACTTTCCCATACTTTGCACATAACTAAAGGAAAACAACCAAAAGACAAAGTCAAGGATTTCTTTAAATAAATTCTCCTTTTGACTTCACAAGTAGCTTTTGCTATTTGAAGAAACTAAAGGACAAGTTACCTTATACAAGTTAAACTTCTTAAATCTCACTTATGTAACATGTAAACAGGAAGCAAAAGGAATCTTGCTTTACAGTTTAAACCTATTAGATATTTTTTTTTACTGACTAGTGATACGAGCAGATACGAGCATCTCTACATACAAGTATTACAGAAATTATTACAAGTACTACATATAAGTATTACAAGATATGAGCAAGCCTTCAAGCAGAATAAAAGCAACCCAATAATATAAAATAGAAAAGTTTTAAGCTAAGTTCAGTTATGTTAATTTAAGTTTACGTAAGTTACGTAGTGTTCGTGTAAGATATGAGGACTCAAGTGTCTGCGTAACAACCCCCTTCCTCCCTCCTCCACACCTGCCATCTGTAAACACTTATAATTAAAACCACATTTTATTTGATATCACACAAATCCTTATACTGCATACATGTACTATAACTGTGTGTATGTGTGTGTCTATACAAATAAAAAATATGCTTTTTCCATTGTTACGGATCTGGAACGGATTAATTTGTTTTCTATTATTTCCTATGGAAAAACATGATTCTAGATACGAGCAATGCCATGGAACGGATTATGCTCATATCTCGAGGTATTACTGTATTTTTAGTAATCATAATATTGTGTCATTACATTCAAACATACATTGACGTATCTGATGTCCTTAAAATGCCTCGGTTACGTATTCTTGATTCTCTGAAGACACAACAAGATGCTGTGTCAATCAAAACTCTGGAAAGGCACTGCGTTGGGAAGTACGTGTGAAAGGGCATGTGGGTGATGTCACGAACCAGGAAACTATAAAGCATGCCCAAACTAGCACTAGCCCCTAACAGGCTAACTTTTCCACCAATGCCATGTCTCTATTTAGAGTGAAATTGTAGAAAAAGCACTAGGATGAGATCACCTGAGACCCTGGTAAAATTTCACATATGTGAAATCCCCCCCGTCCAATAGACAGTTATCATCACCAATCAATACCTTACCTTCACATGTTGGGGTTTCTTCCCAAATTCCACTGCGACAGAAGACAGTACTTTTCCCATTCACAAAGAAAGAGTCTTGACACACATAGGTTACATTAGATCCATTTACATAAAATTCTTCAGGTTTATATTTTATGAATGCATGTTCCACCTTTGGAGGAATGTCACAACGGACATCCACTTAAAAAAAAAAGAAAGAGAAAATAATTATTGGAAGTTATCAAGATTATTGGACGTTTTCTGAGATTAACATCGTAAATAGATTGTCCACTGTATGCTGTCGCTGCTGCTCACAAACATGTAATGAGAGGCTCACCCTCACAAACTGGAGTCTCCCATGTGCCATTGACACATTTAATGTTGGTTGATTTGAACCCTGGATCACATTCAAATACTGTTGTTTCTCCATCATGAAAGGTCTTTTTTGATTGATTTAGTTTTCCATGGTGAACATTGGGAAAAGCACCACAGTCTTTCTCCGCTGTAAAAACAGGAATCAAATTTCAGTTCACAATAATAAATCTGACAACAGAGAGTAACAATAATGAAACTCACGGATGCACAGAGGTTCTTCAGACCAAGAGCCTTTTCTGCATGTCACTGAATCCCACCAGTTCCCTGTGAATGTTTTATAACCGGTGTTGCAGGTGTAGGAGAATTCTTCCTCATTGGAGGAATGGATGTATATCAACCCATTTTCCACAGATAGAGCACGGCACAATTTCTGTTTTACTGTAAGGAAACAATTTTAAAACAAACTTCTTATCACATATATTTTTGAGTTATCATTATGAAGATATGCATAATTCATTAGGGTAATGGGGTGAAAACATTTTAAAAAAGATGTCCAAAATGTTCTTATTTTGTTTATACAGTTTATACAGTTCACTTATGTCGAGTCACAGTTAACTCGCCAATCCTATTATGTCAACGTTTTTGAAGTGGAACCGCCAAACTCTCTGTTTGTCTTAGTATTTTCGATCTTTAATGTCGATTCGTTAATGTCACCGAAATCTAATATCTCGAGCACAAAAAAGGGACAAATTCGCCACTTCACATGGTTATTTTGGGACTAAACTGCGCATGCGGTGAGTTTGCCTTGCACATGGATGACGGATGTCCGCTCACTCCAATGCCAGTTCACTCCCTGTCGTTGATCGCGTCTGAGGGATAACACGCTGAAGCATCCCACATGTTTTTTGTGAGCAATCTTTGTGTTTGCATTGTTGGAGAATATAATTAAAGGTTTGTATCAAGAATCAAAGGTGGTTTTTACTGTGGTGGTTTTACAAATGCCTTTTGTTGTTAGCAAACATATACACAGTAGGCCTACAGTTTATGTCATTTTTTTAGATGAATGCCAATAGCTTCATCAAACCAATCGCGGCAACACTGTTGCGTAAAAAGACACCAAAAAATCGAGCATGTACATTCTCATTTATTAACTCACATCATTTACATCAATACATTTTCATGTTTCTTTCTTGCAAGGGTTGTTGTCTTTGGCGCTCTGACAGCTGACAGTTGGCTGTGTTTCCACTATCACTCCGACAGCTGGCGCTGATAGGCTGTCTGACCTGTCAATCATGCAAGAATTTCATGCAAGCTGCCATGAGGGAGGGCTCTTCTCATCTCATCCGACGCTTCTTAAAGGGACGTGTTGCTAAACAGCGCAGCAGGAGAGACTGCCTTTTCTTTTTCTTCTGTTTCTGACTTGTGTTTTTTTTTATTGTGTAAATTTCGCGCACAAGCACTGTGTACTGAGCCTGAACAGTTATGGATAATTGAAGTCATGCGAGCAACATTTGAAATTCGAAATGTGATCGAATGTGTCTTGATGCTTTTTTGCGACCTCGAGGCCGTCGACATAACCAAACTCCTCTGTATATTACATTTTTTCATCTAGAACAACATAAAATATTTACAGGTTTCCCAGAAGACAAATTAAGTACAAATGACCTTGATCTTCAGTTTCAGTCTGGGAATTACAGGTGATTTGTACAGGCTGCTCTGGTTCAAACCCAATATCACATTTATACTGTATTTTTGAATTGATGTTGTACTTTGAATTCTGATCTTCCAAAATCTCTGCCTTTGGGATGTTTGGATTGATTGCAATGATTCATTTGCATGAGCTCTAACATTAATATCAGCACATACCACACAGTGGATTTGGTGTCCATCCGTCTTGTGTGCATGTGGCCTCTCCTGTAGTTTTTCCTTCCTCTGTATAATATCCATTCAAGCAGCTGTAAGAATGTTTTGCTCCAAATGTCCTATCATCTCTGAAGTAAGAGCGCCTCCAATACACATTCTGGTCACTTGGATCTTCACATTTAATTTCTGAAACAAGATTTACATTATTTTAATAACATGCATTCTTCTCATATTCATCTCATAATCCAGAAGTGTTTCTACAATCTTACCCACACAAACAGGCTCATAATCCCACTCCCCATTCTCTTTACATCTAAATGATTTGACGGTTTCTTTCGTGAAAAAGATCATGTATTTTTCATCACAGGTGATCTTCACTCTGTCTCCAACTCTGAAAAAAGTTTTACCCACTGGTTCGGTCACTCCAAAAGTTGGTAACTTCAGCTCACAAGTTACTTCTGTAAAAACATAAGAGATAAAGCTAAAAAAAAAGAAAAGAAAAAAAGAGAAGTGAAATAGACTTGCTGCTTAGCATGCTATCTTCTGCAGGCGACAATTCTGGCAAATGGAAGGAAAAAATCCCAAAATTAACAAAAGAAAAGGACACCTTTCCATAAATGTTTCCATTTTTCATTTTGTGGACCTTTAGTAATACAGTGGAGTTCAAAATATCAAATATCTCGGACAAAGTCGTCACTTCACATGGTTATCTCGTGAGTCATGAGCGTACCTAGTTCACTGTGCATGCGCTGAGTTTGCGTTGCATGTGGATCGTGGTCCTGGTCGCTCTGTCAATGACACTTTACTCTGAAGTGAAAGCACGTTCTTACGAGAGCTGCCGTGGGTCCACCCCCATCCCAAAGCCTCAGCCGCTTCTGTGTGCACATAAAGTCTGCCTTCTCTGATTTGATTGGTTTTCTCAAATATTTTGACATTGGTCAGCAACTAGCAGTAACGACCAATGAGTATGAGGCTTAGATGAACGAACACACGCGCACACTCGCACACACACAAACACATCCTGCTTTTATTCTGAAGTGAGTTCTGCTGCAGGAACACGGTTATTAAAAGACGGGACGAAGCCGAATTTGTTGAGGAAGAACATTAGACAGGCAGAACACAAGAAAGTATGCAATCTAGTACAGCGTCATGACTAGGGACCAACCAAATTCACGGGTAAAAACTCGCAATTTCACGGAAGGTTTTAAAAAAAAACATTTCACGGAAAATTCATGGGTACAATTTTTTACTAGGCACCAATCACTGCAATCAGTCCATCTGCTGTCACACCCGCTGTTTTGTATTCTAAAATACCACTTTCGACCTGTATAAAAAAAAAAGGAAACAAAATACGACTACAACGCACTTAGCCACACACTCCACAATGCCAAGTGACATTAATTAAATAGTTTACAGTTTTTCATGGCCAAAACTTGGCCGACCATGTTGGTTGCTGACATATTCTGTCGCTGCGGTGCATTGACGTTTGTGTATTGGCTGACACTTCTCTCCGCGTCAACGCTGTTCGTTGGTACAGAAAGGTAGCGTAATGCTAGCCGGCTCAGCAGAGAAAACCGACTGCTGTGCGAACGCCAGAATGCTGTTATACTCGTATCCGGTGGAACTTCTTTTGCTGCTGTTTAGTAGGCTGCAAACTCGGCTACGACGCTACGATCATCTGCTCCTGGTATACTTTTTATCAGTAAAATTATTTATCTTCAATTAAAATTTCACAAGTGGCCGATTTCATGGAAAATGTCACGGCCGTGAAATTGTGAATTTGGTTGGTCCCTAGTCATGATCTCACAAATATGTTATGACTGAAATTGTGTTTGCAGTGTTGGAGAATATAATTAGGTTTGCATCACAAATCGAAGTTTTTTTTTTATTGTATACTGTTAAATCTCTGCTGTTAGTTGGTGCATACATGCCTTTTGTTGTTAGCAAACATATACAGTGTTTTATGTATTTTTATAATGTATTTTTATAGCATTCCGATGGCTTCATCTAATAAATAGATATATTGGGTGTAGATTATCTCGCTAATGTTATCAGCGATGTGGCTGTTGCGTGTTAAACATGGAGACACACACAGAAGACGGAGATAACCAGGTAAACTCAAAATTGAACTTTAATAACAAACAATAAACAAAAAGGCACGCGAGGGTGCAAAACAGAAACTAGAGAAGAAACGAGGAGCATACATCCAAACACTTCTTACAACTAACATTCAAAGACTGACCAAGACATGATGGAACAGGAGGATTAAATACATGAGGAGATTACAAACTAAATGGGTAATCAAAACTAACAAGACAGCTACGGCAACACATGAAGGACAAACAGGAGGATCAAGACCAGACTGTGACAGCTAAACTGTTATCTAGACACTTTCTTGCAATCCTCGAGGCCATCGACATAACGTGGCGTGGCGTGATTGAGAATGAGCGCCACCTATGAAGCCACCGGTGTCTCTCGTCTCACGGAGGAGCGGAGACATCAAAGGAGGAGTGACGACGGTGAAGAACAAGAGAGGACCAGGCCTGGATTTTATGTTGTGATTTGTGTGGGCGGCAGTTGTCCATGAGGAACTAGCTAGTAAGAAAAGTAGTTCATTTTATATTGTCTGTATCCCCTACTTACAGTAAGTTCTTTACCTTCTCAGCAATCCAAATGATTAAACATTTGCACTATTTCATTATAATCAGTTGAATTGAAAATAATTGTAGCATGTAGTTATTAGCTAATTTTGTAGTTACAAAATAATAATGATAATAATGTTTAGCTGCCTTAAAAAAAATGCTTAAAAAAATCAAAAATTTAATTTTCTCACGTCGAATGTGACATTGAATGTGACTGACTGACAGGTAACAGCTTTTTAATTCCACTTTCTTCAGCCAGGTAGCACCTATTTATTCTTATCCCTGAATTTCTACTACATAGGCAGCCCTATTTTATTAAAAAACCATTTTACCATCAGTGAAGTACCCATTTAATCTGGCATGCAGTTCACTTTCACTGTTTCACCATCATTGTATAAATCTTCGCAAAACTGTTTTCATATGTAAAATCCTCTTAACATTATGAGAAGCTAAAACAAACATTACTCGAAGATGTATTAACTCTTTTATACCACTCAATGTAATTGTAAAAGTGCAAGTATAGATGATATGTGTAACATTCTATGTAAAATTAATAAACTCACCTTGACCTTGCACAACAGTAACAGGAAACAGAAAAAAGATGATGAATTGTACAGGAACTCTCATTTTTAACTCTCATTTCACAAATGACTGTAACTTTAGTTTTCACTCCCTCTTTGTATGATGGCTGATCAAAAAAAATTAATCATTTACTAATTATGTCAATAGGAGGACTCTTTAATACAAAAAACACCTAGTGGTTGTAAAGAAGGATATTTTGTTTAAAGGAAAATAGTTTTATTTTTCAAAACAATCTTAAAGTTTTATTGTCAACTGAACAAATCAAAATACAGGAATATAACTTACTGTGCCATGCAATTCACTTTCATTGTCTCATAAGTATATTTTGCAAACGGATTTAAGTTTTGGGATGGTGACAACAAAAAGCACTTGCCTGACATGGACAACAATTAAAGAAAAGTGAGATCCTCCTTATCTCACACTGAAAAAAGTTATGTTTGTGTTTTTGTGTTATGGAATCTTACGGTGTGGACTTTTGGTAAACATTGAAATGTTGAACTCAAAGGTCTTTATAAGTAACTAATTGTCATGTTGTAGCTGAATTGTGGCACAATGAATGAATAGGGTCAACATAAAAAAAAAATTGTTTAAAACCTTGTTTTGTGTGATTTCACTATTTATTAATCAAAATCCATAAGATGAAACTTCTGAGTGGCCTGATGCTCTACTGCTATTTGATCAAAATATTTTAACATGCAACTTTGATTCTGAGAAAACTGTCATTGATATTAAATGTAATCTGCATGTTACAAATTTTCTACATTGAGCTTTGGAAAACCTTTGCGGTGCTGTAAGTGACATTAGCAGTTTGAGATATTTCGTCATCGACATAGACATGTCCCTGTTTCTGCATCACTGCCATGTTTTACCTGTCAACTTCAGTAAGAGCAAATCAATCTCGGCATCTGTATTCAAATGCTTTTAAGTTTTTATTTCCCTCTAGCTGCTGATCCTGTCACTCCACCTCAGCCCGTCGACCTGTTGGCTCTGTCCTGGCTTTTCTTTTCTTTAGGACCAACAGAAAAAAGTTCAACGATTTTTTACACATAACCCCAAATCCTGCGGCCTATACAGGAAGTGCAGAATTATTAGGCAAATGAGTATTTTGACCACATCATCCTCGTTATGCATGTTGTCTTACTCCAAGCTGTATAGGCTGGAAAGCCTACTACCAATTAAGCATATTAGGTGATGTGCATCTCTGTAATGAGAAGGGGTGTGGTCTAATGACATCAACACCCTATATCAGGTGTGCATAATTATTAGGCAACTTCCTTTCCTTTGGCAAAATGGGTCAAAAGAAGGACTTGACAAGCTCAGAAAAGTCAAAAATAGTGAGATATATTGCAGAGGGATGCAGCAGTCTTAAAATAGCCAAGCTTCTGAAGCATGATCATCGAACAATCAAGCGTTTCATTCAAAATAGTCAACAGGGTCGCAAGAAGCGTGCGGAAAAACCAAGGCGCAAAATAACTGCCCGTGAACTGAGAAAAGTCAAGCGTGCAGCTGCCAAGATGCCACTTGCCACCAGTTTGGCCATATTTCAGAGCTGCAACATCACTGGAGTGCCCAAAAGCACAAGGTGTGCAATACTCAGAGACATGGCCAAGGTAAGAAAGGCAGAAAGTCGACCACCACTGAACAAGACACACAAGCTGAAACGTCAAGACTGGGCCAAGAAATATCTCAAGACTGATTTTTCTAAGGTTTTATGGACTGATGAAATGAGAGTGAGTCTTGATGGGCCAGATGGATGGGCCCGTGGCTGGATTGGTAAAGGGCAGAGAGCTCCAGTCCGACTCAGACGCCAGCAAGGTGGAGGTGGAGTACTGGTTTGGGCTGGTATCATCAAAGATGAGCTTGTGGGGCCTTTTCGGGTTGAGGATGGAGTCAAGCTCAACTCCCAGTCCTACTGCCAGTTTCTGGAAGACACCTTCTTCAAGCAGTGGTACAGGAAGAAGTCTGCATCCTTAAAGAAAAACATGATTTTCATGCAGGACAATGCTCCATCCAAGTACTCCACAGCGTGGCTGGCAAGAAAGGGTATAAAAGAAGACAATCTAATGATATGGCCTCTTTGTTCACCTGATCTGAACCTCATTGAGAACCTGTGGTCCATCATTAAATGTGCGATTTACAAGGAGGGAAAACAGTACACCTCTCTGAACAGTGTCTGGGAGGCTGTGGTTGCTGCTGCACGCAATGTTGATGGTGAACAGATCAAAACACTGACAGAATCCATGGATGGCAGGCTTTTGAGTGTCCTTGCAAAGAAAGGTGGCTATATTGGTCACTGATTTGTTTTTGTTTGGTTTTTGAATGTCAGAAATGTATATTTGTGAATGTTGAGATGTTATATTGGTTTCACTGGTAAAAATAAATAATTGAAATGGGTATAAATTTGTTTTTGTTAAGTTGCCTAATAATTATGCACAGTAATAGTCACCTGCACACACAGATATCCCCCTAAAATAGCTAAAACTAAAAACTACTTAAAATATTGATACAAAAATATTCAGCTTTGATAGTTTTTTTCAGTTTTTTGTGTTCAGTGAGAACATGGTTGTTGTTCAATAATAAAATTAATCCTCAAAAATACTACTTGCCTAATAATTCTGAAACAGATAATCTACACCCTCATATATCCCGCGGGTTTTGGGGGTTTGTGTAAAAAAATTGTTGGCATAACCCGCACCCACAGATTTATGAGCTTTTTTATGTAGGTTCACATTTCAAATTTCGAATGTTGCTTGCATGACGTCAATTATCCATAACTGTTCAGGCTCGGTACACAGTGCTTGTGTGCGAAATTCAAACAATAAGAAAACAAACACAAGTCAGAATCAGAACAAAAAGAAAAAGCAGTCTCTCCCGCTGTGCAGCAGCACGTCCCTTAAGAAGCGATTCTACAGGTGTTGATCATCGGATGAGATGAGAAGAGCCCGCCCTCATGCAGCACAGCCAATCACATCTTCTTGCATGATTGACATGTCAGACAGCCTATCAGTGCCAGCTGTCAGAGTGATAGTACAAGCGCCAGAGACAACAACCCTCGCAAGAAAGAAAAAACTGAAAGAAAAAAAAACATACTTCCTTAGGGACGTAACAAATATAATGAAATAATATTACATGTAAAAAATGTGTGATATAGACCGCACCCCTATATAACCCGCATGGGGTTTGTAAAAGCTGGTATAACCCGCGGGTTATATGCGGGAAAATACGGTGTTTATGTGGTTGTTTGCTGTTCCTTTTCGAAAGGGAACTCCACGCTGCGTTCCCTAGCGGTTGCTTTGGGGAATACCTCCGGTATGACAGGTGTTTGAAGCAATGATACCATCACGACAATGAACTTGACATTGGCCGGCAGCTGCCTATGATGTCACCACAGGTGCGACTGCAGGTATAAATGAGGCACCTGAACAGAACGTCATCCTCTTTCAAATCTTCAGGGAGACAGCTTTGTTTGTAAGTGTGGTTCATCAAGATGGCCTCTGATCAGAACAACTTTTGTTCACTGTGTTCATCCATGTCAGCGTTTCTTGACAACTGATGACACGCACGATACGTGTGGTTTATGCCTTGGTGAGGATCATGCGCACTTGGTTCTCGAGGGTGCGGTTTGCGTGCATTGCAAGCGCTTCCCTTTGAGAACGTTGCACTCGCGCTTTGTCATCTGCACCTGGTGGATCCGCTCCTGCTGCAGCTGAGGCGAGCACGAGACTGCGTTCCAGGGGTTTGCAGATGGAGTTTGCCGATGGGCTGGAGTTAGTATTTTCCAGCCGTCGGAGGCTGGCACGAGCGAGCTTCTCGAGGGGAGAGGAAGGTGTCTTCTAACTACAGCCCCTAACCCCCTCCCTTGTGAGGCTCTGACACCTAAAATCTGTCTCCTGGCGGTCCCGTGGTGTGCTAGGTAGTTTTAGCATGCTAACTCTGCTGTACTGAGGTCTGGCGGGTCCCCTCAGTTCAGTGCTCCAAGGACCCTGACTAGTTTCTGGAGGTGAGCCTTTCATGCCCTTCCTACACCTGTCTTGTTCATCACTTTTATCATTAGTCTCCACAGGTGTTTGTCAGTTCCCCGTGTATAAAAGCTTCTTGCGATTCCCTTGTGTTTGTCAGTTGTTGATTTCTCTTGACTTTGTTATGTCATGGTGATGTTGTGTGGATGCTATCCCTCCGCGGTTCTGGTTCTAAGTTTGTTCTGAACTTCTTGCACTACATGTGCCCTTTTGTTTTGTTATTTAAAGTGTTTTGTTTTTGGTTATATTAAAGTGGATTTCAGTTTGGAAACCTGCCTTGACTCCGTCTCTCTCCGCATCGCACACGCCCAGTTTTGTAACAGAACCACTGGGAAGCTTGGGGAAAATTTTGGTACCCAAGTTCAACATGGCAGAGGGGAGAATGATTGCTGCTATGACTGGTATTCGTAATTATGTATTATTTTATTATATTTACTAGTTACATCGCCTTGTCCTGTAATTAAATAAATGCATATTTACAAATGTGTATAACATTTTGAAGCGTATTGTACAGCGAAAATTGCCTGTATTTGTTTTGTAACAAGTTATCTAGATTTATTTGTAACAAGTTATCTGTATTTATTTGTAACAAGTTATCTATATACATTATTGTTGTCAATGAATGGGTTGCTAAATAAAAAAAATATTTCCCCAAAAATAGCCAAGAATTAATCTGGTGTCCTCCATGATGCCTGTTCTTGCCGACAACAAAACACTTGAATGCAATGAGCTTGTTATTATGACTTTCTGATAGCACATTTAGGGAGCATTAACCTTGGAATGAAAAACCATACTTTTCAATCAAATCATAAAGTATAATTATTTGGTGAATGAATATGTTAGAACTGGGTGAGAATGAAGATTCTGTTTACACTTTCAAACTTTTAAAAATTGCAAAAGTACAGTGGTTGCAAAATGAATCTGTAACTGCCTTTGCAAAATATGTCCATTAAAACTCAGTAAATTATTGAACTGATAAAAAGAAAAAGTTTCAATAAGAGTAAGAATAAGTTTGACACTTATTACTATTATTATAGCTATTTATCTGACTGTGCTTAAATTGTTGCTGTCTCTTATTGTCAGAGTCATTCACATCCTCAGCACCAAACATCTCTGTTCCACTCACTTGTTCAAATTACCAGAAATCTGATCAGTAGCACCTGCACCAGCCAAATCAAAGACTCAGTATTTAAAATGTCACTTCACAGTTCACATGCGTCTGGTCTTGTTTGTACCTGAACGACTTATCTGATTTCCTACCTGTTATGATCTTCTTCAATTATTTGACATGAAGTGGCAAAGTTAATTTTATTCAACAGAAATATTAATACTGAATTTATCTAAGCTATGTATCTGAGATACATAGCTGTAACACCATAGACGTAAAAATCGTCCCAATTAGCAAATATGTCCCTGCAATATTTGAGATCTTAGAGTCAAGATTGATCAAGATTATTGATCATGCTCTGGTGCTCTCCATGATATACAACTCTGTTTGTTGTTAGGATGACAAAATGTTTTAAAAGCAGATTTTTAGACAGATCTGCTTCAGTCTCATAGTGCATGTGATGAATGCCAAAATGACAGAGATCGTTGATCAAATCAAAGAAGGCAAGCTTTATTCACTGAAGACAACATGAATTGGGACAACATGAATCCCAAAACATATCAGGCCGTTCCTAATGGAGTAAGCAACACAACTTCTGGTACAGGCCATGGTCATTTCAAGGCTTTACTATTGCAACGCTGTTCTGGCTGAAGTTCCCTCTAGTGCAATCAAACCCCTGCAACTGATCCAGAACGCCGCAGCTCGTCTGGTCTTCAACAAACCCAAAAGGGCCAGCATCACTCCACTCTTCATCTCTCTACACTGGCTCCCACGAGCAGCTCGTATCAAATTTAAAGCTTACAGAATTAACACAGGCTCAGCACCCTCACCCTTACTTCCACTCACTCCTACAAATCTACACTCCTACCAGAAACCTTAGATCGATCATTGAGCGACGACTCATGGTTCCTTCACAGAGAGGCAAAATATCACTATCAAAAACATTTTCTTTCACCATTCCTTGCTGGTGGAATGATCTCCCTGCCTTCATCCGGAATGTAGAATCCTTGACAATATTCAAAAGAGTGCAAAAAACTCACCTTTTTGTGAACACCTAACATGACACGAGAATGAGAACAAGAATGAGAACGAGCAACCACCCATCTCGCACGCTCACGACAAGGACGAACACATGGGTCATGAATATCTGAACCCCGACACAAAACCGAAACTGAACAAGACCAGTCTGAAGATCGGACATCATAACCCGCACATAAGACGTTACACAGACAAGAACACCTGTGACTTGAACCCTCGAAGCCGTGCGCACACACACCAAACACGAGACATTACCGTAGCGTCAGAGCTCTGCCACAAAACCAAGAAATGACTAGACCGTATGTGGCAGAACCCTGACAGCATTAGATTAAGAGTAAAAGTGTTCATCTTTATTTATTAATTATTTTTCTTTATTTCCTTGAATCTTTTAAGTATACAGTTTTTTTTAACAATCGCTAGGACCTATTTTTTAATACTTTGGCTTCTTTTCTAAAACACACAAGTGAGCACAACAGTGGAATGCGTGCTAAACTGTATAAAAACATGATACAAAAATGAAAAAGATTTTTGCAATTTGTTACATATAGTAATACCATATTGAAATATTCTGAATCTACAAAAAATAAATACTTTCAGGACAATTAGATATAGCTGTTTCAGCCTATACACAGGTGTTCATATTTGTTTTATTACCATCTCTGCAAAAGGAAATTTTGTACTGTAATGTGAACATGCACATTTTATGCATTCATATTTTGAACATGTTGCTTTTGTCTTTTCTTCAGTTTTAATATCAATAATTCCAAAACAGAGAAACTTATTTGGGAAAAATTGTTTATTTTGATTTGCTCCATTTGTTGTTGCTTATTAGTACAGTTGATGCGTCAATAATGTTTTATTTTGCTTGTCACTCACACACAGGCAAAAGCAACGCTCCTGTCACGCACCGGTGCTGAAATGCGTGTGCGATGTGGAGAAGACAAGGATAAGCAAACAGAAACACTTTAATCAAACAGAAACTTAAACGGCACTTCTTGTGCGACCAGAAAACTTGGAATGCATCCACAGCCAGAATCAACACACGTAACGTTCACGATAGACAAAGACAAACGCAAACATGACGGTATAAATAGGCAGGATAATAATGAACAGGTGGAATTGATTACATGGGAGGCTACGGGAACACGGAAGGGACACACAGGAGGAATATGATGTGACTGTTACAGCTCCATTCTCTTTGGTCTTACAGACATTTTGCAAATCAAGCTTTCCATTGTACTCTGCACAATAGACAAATGCTCTCTTTTATTAAAATGAGTTATTGTCATTTTCATACATGTACATTTTAAACATGTTGCTTTTATAATTATTACTTTTTTTGTTTTAATTGCAAGATTTCCAAAACAGAGAAACTGATTTGGCAAAAAGGTTTTATTTTGTTTTGGGTTCTTTTGTTTTTGTTTATTAGTGCATCTGATTGATCAGTGATGTTTATTTATTTATTTCACTCACACACAGGCAAAATCATCATTCCATCATTACATGTTGGTATTAGGTTGTTGACTATTAAATTTTTGCCCCTCTGACATGCCAACAAGATTCTTTCCTCATGTGCTGAGAACATCTTTTGCTGTCCACCCCATCTCAGCTGTATACCTCTTTTATCCATCTCTTCCACCGTGACTGTACAGGGCTCTGAAACAAACACGTCACTGTCAGTGTTACAATATACATTCATTGATTCATCAGAACCAGAACTACAACATCCACTATAAGATTACATCAAACTTCAAACAAACAAATTATGTGTTCCCTGTCAAGGGAACTCAACACTGCTTCGGAACGCGTATGGGAACGCATTAGTGTTATTGTCTCTTGAAGCGCAATTGAAACCAGGTGTGCGAGTGCACGTAGCCGAGTGTGACGTCATGAGCCAGGAGTATAACTGCACGCGGCAGACTAGCAGCCTCAGCTTAGTGTCTTCAACAGCGCTCGAAGCTAACGTGTGTTTGAGTTGCTCTGCTGGCTGTAAGTTGATATATTTCACTTACCTTGGAAGAAATGGCGGATTCACAGTCTTTCAGGCGTTGTGTCACTCCTTGCCCGCGTTTTATCACGGGTAAGGACACACACGCTCTCTGTGTCTTTTGTTTGGGCGAAGCTCATGCACGCTCAGCGCTCGAGGGCACTGAGTGTGCAGAGTGTTTGCAGCTGCCGCTGCGCACTCTTCGCTCACGCCTGGCAGTCTTCGAGGGGACTGCTCAGGCTTGCGTTCCTCGTGGGTCTGGTCCCGCTGCAGCTGAGGCTCAGCGGCGGCTGCACTCATGGGGATCGCAGCTGGATTTAGCAGCGGGGTTGGAGACGGGCGAGCCCTTTTCTCCTCCCTTACCTGCTGAATCCGCGCTCACTCAGGATTCGGAAGCGCACCATGCGGTGATTACTTCCGACTTGGGTGATGACGCTCTGCTGAACCTCTCTAGTTCCGAGGAACTAGAGGTGGACGTAGTCAGCATTGATGTGGATGAAGCTGAACCGCCATCAGCTTCACCCGCGTTTGAGGAGCTGCTTGAGGTTGTCACTCGGGCAACGGCGAGGCTCGGTCTCGAGTGGCCAGCTGAGCCCAGGGACGCTCGCCCTAAAAGTCGGTTAGACGAGCGTTACCTGCCTGCTCGAGTGCAACCTCAGCGTCGGGGTTTGCCGTTTTTCCCGGACCTCCACACCGAGGTGTCGAGGTCTTGGAAGCGGCCCGCCTCCCATAGGGTGCATAGCAGCGTTTCCGCTAACTATGCTACCATTATGGGAGCCAAAGAGCGCGGCTATGGGGCGATGCCTAGAGTGGAGGAGGCGCTGGCTAACTACCTCGCCCCCCACTCATCGCCGCCCCTTAAAACCCCGACGCTGCCCACCAAACCCCTCCGGGTTACTTCCACCATGGTGGGCAGAGCATACTCCGCGGCTGGTCAGGCTGCAGCGTGTTTGCACACGTCTTCACTGCTGCAGGCCTACCAGGCGGAGCTGCTCGCAGACCTCGATGAGGGCGGGGGAATCGGCCCTGAGGCAGTAGCCGAGCTGCGCAGGGCCACCGATCTTTCTCTGAGGGCTGCTAGGGAGACGGCCGGTTCTATCGGTCGCTCCATGGCAGCCCTGGTGGCCACAGAGAGACATCTCTGGCTCAACCTGACTTCTCTCAGAGAAAAAGACAAGAATGTTCTGATCGACGCTCCTCTTACGCCTCCTGGTCTCTTCGGCGACGCTGTCAAGATGGCCGTCGAGAGATTTCAGGAGGCTGCTAAGCAGGAAGTAGCGTTCAGGAAGATTCTTCCCCGCCGCTCTCGGGCAGCTGGGCTTGCGAGCCAGCCGCAGCCCAGCAGCAGCTCCTCGCACCGCGCTGCTCAGCGGCAGAGTGTGGCTTCTCGCCAGCCTCCCCAGTCGGGTGGCGGCGCTGGTCGCCGCACTCAGCCGCAGCCCTCTGGCAAAAGGACAGATCTGAGGGCTGTCCTTCAGGCCAGGAAGGCTAAGAGCAAGAGGCCCTGACACACTCCGGTCGCGGCCTCGCAGCGCTGGTCCTCCTCGAGGGGTGGACCAGTGCACACCAAGCGCGGTGTACGGCTCGGGGTCTCGAGGGACCCGGGCCGTGCTCTACGCGGGCAGTCTTGTCCAGTCACGCTCCTCTCGGGCCGTGCTGGGCAGGTTGCCCCCTCTGAGGAGGGTCCTAGAGCATCCGCCCCGGCGGTCCTTTGGTTTCGGCCGGGGCTCCGGGGTGGCAAAATATTTATATCCAGAGGTCGGTCTCGAGAGGCTGATACCCCTAGTAGATTTCCTGGCGGCGTGGCAGCGCCTCCCAGGTATCTCTCGATGGGTCCTGCGTACCGTATCAGAAGGATACGCTGTTCAATTCCGGGTTCATCCTCCCGGCTTTGCGGGCGTATTACCAACAGTGGTGAACCCCGAGCAGGCTCTGGTCATGGAACGAGAAGTAGACTCACTGCTGAGGAAAGAGGCCATAGAATATGTACCCCTCTCAGCCAGAGAATCAGGTTTCTACAGCCGGTACTTCATAGTTCCCAAGAAGGGTGGAGGCTTACGCCCTATCTTAGATCTTCGCACTCTGAACAGTTTTGTCAGGCGACTGAAATTCAGAATGTTAACTCTGAAGCAGATCGTAGCTCAAATCAGGTCCGAGGACTGGTTTGTCTCGATAGATCTCAAAGACGCGTATTTCCACGTCTCCATCCTTCCTCAGCATCGGAAGTTCCTCAGATTCGCCTTCGGGGGGAAGGCTTATCAGTACCGGGTTCTTCCGTTCGGCCTGGCTTTGTCTCCTCGCACTTTCACCAAGTGCGTGGATGCAGCTCTAGCTCCGCTCCGATCCCGAGGGATCCGGATCTTGAATTATATCGACGACTGGCTCATTTTGGCCCAGTCTCGAGGGTTGGCGGTTCGGCATCGAGATGTCGTTCTCGCACATATGAAGGAGCTCGGGCTGAGACTAAACGCCCAAAAGAGTGTACTCTGGCCGAGGCAGAGCACGACTTTCCTAGGCGTTGTATGGGACTCGGTGTCAATGTCGGCACGGCTTTCCCCCGTGCGCATTACATCAATCCTATCAGCAGTCAACGACATAAAGCTAGGCCAGCTGGTCACTGTCAGACACTTCCAGAGAGTTCTGGGGCTCATGGCAGCAGCCTCCTGCGTGATACCGCTAGGTTTGCTTCACATGAGACGTCTGCAGTGGTGGCTCAAGTCCAGGGGGTTTTCCCCGAGGGGGAACCCTTCCCGCCTGATCAAGGTCTCAAGGCGCTGCCTGCGAGCCTTGAGTCAGTGGAAGAATCCCTGGTTTCTTGCCCAAGGACCCGTACTGGGACCAGTCTGTCACCGCGTGACGCTGTCGACAGACGCCTCCCGCTCGGGTTGGGGGGCGGTCCTGAGGGACCGCTCAGCCCAAGGTTTATGGAACGAGGCCTGCCTCTCTCTGCATATCAATGCGTTGGAGATGTTGGCAGTTTGGAGGGCGCTTCAAGCCTTCCTCCCAGACCTCTGGGGCCACCATGTGTTAGTCCAGTCGGACAACATGGCGGTGGTATCCTACATAAACCATCAGGGGGGTCTCCGCTCCCTTCGGCTTTCCAAGCTGGCCGGGCGGATCCTCCTCTGGGCTCGGAACAAACTCTGCTCCCTACGGGCAGCTTATATTCCGGGGTCCCAGAACACGGAAGCAGACTTCCTGTCGAGACAGGGGCCGAGGCCCGGGGAATGGATGCTCCACACCGAGGTGATGGAGCAGATATGGGAGAAGTTCGGTCAAGCCCAAGTGGACCTCTTTGCGTCCCACGAGGCGACCCACTGCCCTCTGTGGTACTCCCTTTCTCCTCCAGCTCCGTTGGGACTGGACGCAATGCAACAGGAGTGGCCGAGGCTACCCCTGTATGCTTTTCCCCCAGTAGCTCTGCTCCCGGGGGTTCTAGAGAAAGTTCGCCAGGACAGGGTCCGTCTCACCTTAGTTGCCCCGCGGTGGCCGGGCAGGGTGTGGTTCTCGGACCTGGTGTCCCTCCTAGACGGCACTCCTTGGAGGATTCCCGTCAGAGTGGACCTCCTGTCTCAGGCACAGGGCAGGATCCTTCATCCTCGCCCGGAACTGTGGAATCTGTGGGTCTGGCCTCTGAGGGGGCCCGACTCATAGACTCGGGTCTCTCGACTGAGGTCGTTGAGACCATTCTCCACTCTAGAGCCCCATCCACGAGGAAACTCTACGCCAGGAAGTGGGCCTCCTTCACTTCCTGGTGCGGTAGCAAACCTGTAGACCCAGTGACCTGCCAGGTCGGTATCGTCCTGGAGTTCTTACAGGAGAGGTTCGCCGCTGGGCTGTCCCCCTCCACGCTTAGGGTGTACGTGGCTGCCATCACGGCTTACCACGTGCCCCCGAGTGGTATACCCCTGGGTCGGGACCCCCTAGTAGCTCGTTTCCTCCGTGGCACTCTCAGGCTGAGGCCTGCGGTACGCTCCCGGGTTCCTTCCTGGGACCTGTCCCTGGTACTCCAGGCCTTGTCCCAGGAACCCTTTGAGCCGCTTGAGGACATCTCAGAGAAATTTCTCACTCTTAAAACGGTGTTCCTCCTAGCCATTTCCTCATTCAAGAGGGTTGGCGACCTTCAGGCCCTGTCAGTGGCCCCCTCCTGTCTGGAGTTTGCTCCTGGTCTGGCGAAAGCCTTCCTCTCTCCCAGACCAGGGTATGTTCCGAAGGTCCTCTCGAGCCCAGCTCGTCACATTGTACTGCAGGCCTTATGTCCTCCCCCCGTTGATGATCATGACCAGGACAGGAGCAAGGTCTGTCCAGTGCGAGCACTGGACGCCTATGTTCGCAGAGTGGCTTTATGGCGTAAGTCTGACCAACTCTTTGTATGCTTCGGGGCTCCTAAGGGAGCTCCAGCATCTAAACCTACCTTAAGCAGGTGGATAGTTGAGACTATCTCACTAGCTTATGAACAGACGGGTCAGCAGTGTCCTCTGCATGTCCGCGCCCACTCTACCCGGAGCATGGCTACCTCTAAAGCTTTTTTCGCAGGGGCTCCCCTTGCCGATATTTGTGATGCGGCTGGCTGGTCCTCACCGCATACTTTTATTAGGTTCTACCAGTTAGACCTTAACCCCGCTTTGGGAACCTTGGCCCTTTCGTAGTGAGCTACGTTAGCTTGGCATACTCCGTTCGCTGAGGCGGCGTGGGTATTCTCGTTCCCATATGCGTTCCGACGCAGTGTTGAGTTCCCTTGACAGGGAACGTCTCAGGTTACTTACGTAACCCTAGTTCCCTTAGAGGGAACGAGACACTGCGTCTCGTAGCCTCAGCTCCATCGCACGCCGGCTGTTTCAGACACTAGTTAAGCTGAGGCTGCTAGTCTGCCGCGTGCAGTTATACTCCTGGCTCATGACGTCACACTCGGCTACGTGCACTCGCACACCTGGTTTCAATTGCGCTTCAAGAGACAATAACACTAATGCGTTCCCATATGCGTTCCGACGCAGTGTCTCGTTCCCTCTAAGGGAACTAGGGTTACGTAAGTAACCTGAGACGTTTACACTTACTTAAACACTTAATCTTCCCTCTCCATTCGTCTTCTTCACAGGTCAAGTATCTGGAGTAGGGGGGACGCAGATCCAGTGTGTATTTACTGAAACATGCGTACTCAACTTTCTCCCCTGAATTATATTCATTTTTAACAATATCTATTGTATCTGCAAAGTTCACACTTGGTGGAGACCCACATTTCCCTGAGGACAAAGCAATGAAAAGCAAAACAATTTTATTTTTTATTTTTAGATTACCAAGAAAATGTGTCATTAATGACAAATATATATAAACAGTCTCAATATCAGTCACATGCCTTTTTTATGGTCTTAATCCTTTCACATGTTATTTTAAAATATTATCTCTGACCCCAAGCTTGGGTTTGTTTAGGCGACTATTATTTTTATTCTGTTTCCCCCTTATTGTTTCCATGGCAACACGTCATCCTTGTCACGTGACACACCGCAGCCACAAAAAGCACTGTATGACATATGTATCGCATTCATTTTTTTTTTGTTTCCTTTTTATTCCAAATATTCACCATCTTGTTGGCTATGACTTCAACTACATGATATTCTTAAATAGGTGGAAGTTAATGTGTTTTGTCGTTTAAAAAGCTTTATTATAATCATGCTTGCTGATCTATAATGCGCATGTTAGTTTGCGCCAAAGTTCAGAGAATATGATCTGTCTGATGTACAACACGTAAATTCAGTTACTTCTCTCGAAATGCATGACAGTAAGTGTCCGGTGAAGTGGCAGAAGAATAGAGTGAACTTTTTAGTTACCTTTACAATGTGAACCTGATATGAATAAAACAACCAGTCAATGTATAATTGATCAGATTGCATTGATATTCCCTTTTATAGACGTCAGTGAGTATTTTTCAAACTATAAATGCATTGTTTTGCCAGTACTTATGAGTATTTAAATGTTTGAAACCTAACATTATGTGGTTGAGAACACTGAATAGTTGTGATAAATGAGAAGCTCTGAGCGCATCCTTCTCTGGATAGGTAGATAGCAGATTTAGCAGTTGATCACGTGACGCACTGAACGTTCTAATCACTCGGATGCAGATCAGAGGGTTAATTCACAGAATGATATTAATATAATGAACATTATCAATATGAAAATAATGTATATGGTCATTTTTCTATTTAATAAATTGTAACTAGATCTAAAGTCGCATTTATCCCAGCAAAACTCGCTGCAACAGTACTAGTGTGTAGGTATGCTGTTGCTATGTTATTCTGGGTGATTGTTAGGATATTGCTTCTTGGCCCAAATCAAGAGAGATCTGTGAATTATGTACCAAAGTTGAGCATTTGACCAAAGCATGAGCAATAGTGATGCTTGTAAACACAGCTAATAAAACTCAACTATGACTCTTACCTCCTACACATTTAGGGAATGGGACGTTCCATTCTCCATTTGGCAGACATCTAATTTTGCTCTGTCCTAGTAATTCCGATCCCGTCCCGACACATGACAGAGTTGTTGTTTCTCCAGGTCTGATGGAAACCGGCCCCGGGAGTCCGTCTGATCTCATGTTTACTGTCAGGTTTGCAACACACATTATCTCTAAATAACAGAAAGATCTGATCAATCAATCATCCTCTGTGTGAACAAATGATCTATGTTTGTCCATAGATGTTGTTTGTCCTGGATTGTCCAATCTGTCCAATCTTACCTTCACACTTAGGAAAAGGGCTGCTCCATTCTCCATTTGGCTGACAGGTGATTTCTCTCAGTCCTTTTAATCTCAGCCCTCGTCCTTTGCATGAAAATGTTAACATGTGTCCAGGTTTGATCAGACCCTCAGTATTAGGGTGTCGTTTCATTTCTAAGTCTTCCGATGTTTTGTTTAGAGGACATGTTGCCTCTAGAGAAAGCAGACATTTGTTCACATATTTATCCACAAATAAGCTTTAATACTTTGTGGCCCAGTGTTTAAGAGCGACTATGCTACTAATTTGCAAAGAGTAGTGGTTTAACAATCACATTTTAGTCATATTATATTGCACAAGCACTGTTACAGCCAAGAAAACCGAGTTAAGATGTAGTATGCATCTCTGCCTAACAACCTCATTACAAAACTCCATATGATGCATGTCCTGACTGTTAGCTCGTGTGAGATTTGTGATATAAATAAACAAATAAAATTGTTCCACTTAATTCCCAGCTATTTTTACCCACTTTGTAAAAAAAAAGAGATTTTACATTTTAATCTTTTGTAAAGACAAAAGGTTCACTTCATTTTCCATTTTCACAGATCCATCATCTGTCTGGAATGTAATTGGTTTGGCTTAATGCACTTAATACACAATTTCTTTGGTTTGGTACGCATTTTTCTCACGTGCACAAAATGTCTCTCACCTGAGAGCCCAATCCCCTCCAAATGGTAACAGAACAAATCTATTTTTATAATTATTGTCATACTATCAGGAAATTATCTCGGGTCTTGATGCTATTCCTCTTTATTGTCAAATATCTAAGAATCTCTCTTTTTCACGTTCAAGAATGTTTAATCTGTAAGAAGTAAAAAAAAAAAAAAAAACTGTTATTACCAGTCAAACCTCACCTTTACATATTGGAGTCTCTTCCCAAGTACCATTTTGGCAGAAAACTGTACTTTTCCCAGTCATTAAGAATGAGCGTCGACATACGTAAGTTACACTAGATCCTTCTAAATAGAATTCCTTAGGTTTAGATGTTATGAATGCATTCTCCACCATTGAAGGAATGTCACAACTCACACCCACTAAAAAAGAAAAAAAGATATTAATGGAAATTAAGGAAATCCGATAAGACTGATCTTAACATTGTCAATAGATTCCATTGTCCTCTTTATGCTGTCGATGCTAATCACAAACATGCAGTAAGAGTTTTTGAAGCTCACCTTCACAAACTGGTGTCTCCCATGACCCACAGACACATTTAATGATGTGCTGAGTTGATAAAAACCCTGGATCACATTCCACTTCAGCAGTTCCTCGGTCATGAAAGGTTTGCTTTAGTTTTCCATAGCGGACACTGGGAAAAGCACCACATTCTTCATCCGCTGTAAAACAGAAAACAGAGAGCGCATTTCAGTTCACTATCATTTGTCTCGCACCTGAGACTGAGTTATAAAACTCACGGATGCACCGAGGTTCTTCAGTCCAAGATCCTTTGCTGCATTTGGCTGAATCCCACCAGTTCCCACTGAATGTTTTATAACCCTTCTTGCAGGTGTAGAAGGTTTCTTCCTCATTGGAAGAGTAGCTGTATATCAACCCGTTTTCCACAGTTAGATCACGGCACAGTTTTACTGTAAGGAAACATTTCAAAACTTGAAAATTCTGATCTCAAATGTTTTTTGAGTTATCATTTTGCAGATGTATAATATTTAATTGGATATTGGAAGTTAAAGATAATTGAAAAATATGAAAGTAAAGGCAAATGACTGAGAGAGTCTGACTGACTGAGTAGAACTAAGAGAAAAGACAAAAAGGGAAATTGCACTCTCAAAGACAGGGACATTATTATTCCATCCATATTCAAAACTTGTCATTTCAAAACTGTGAACACACTGTTTTTACATTCTTTACAAGTGTAATGGACATAGACCAGTAGGATCTGTGCATATAAGTCTCACTCCTCTGACCTCAAGATGTGCATCAGCACCTTTCGCTAGTGGCTGAAGTCTTTAGCGTCCTTGTTGGAGCTGTGGGTGTAAACCTTACTCCACTGGCCTTAAAGAGGCGCTTTAACATTGGCATAACTGTGCACAACAAGCTGACACTAGAGAAAGGGTTTTTAAACCTGTCCTATAGCACCCCCAGCCTTTCACATTCAGTGTTACACGCGCCTGAGGTCTGTCATTTCAACGTATTGGCTTTAGTCATTGTCTTTGTCAGTCTCATTGAATGTGGAATATATTATGCAATCAGAATTCAGTAAAATCAAAATGATGATGATAATAATAATAATCAATAATGATAATAAAACCATACCAGTGCATTTCTGTATGCCTGTCCATTCAGTCTGGGAATTACAGATGATTTGTACAGGCTGCTCTGGTTCAAACCCAGTTTTACATTTGTACTGTATTTCTGAACTGATGCTGTATTTTGGTCTGTGATCTCCCATAATCTCTGCATTTGGGATGTTTGGTGCTTCACACATTTTTACTGTAAAACAAAATTTCATTAAATTAATTAGATTTCATTTTATATGACAATGATTCATTTGCACAAACTGTAACATTAATATCTGCACATACCACACAGTGGATTTGGTGTCCATCCATCTCGAGTGCATGTGGCCTCTCCTTCAATTCCTCCTTCCTCTGTATAATATCCATTCAAGCACCTGTAAGACTGTTTTGCTCCAAATGTCCGATCACCTCTGAAGTAAAAGAACGTCCAATACACATTCTGGTCAAGTGGAAATTCACATCTAAATTCTGAAACAAGATTTACATGATTTTAATAACATAATGAACCATTTTTCCATTTTTTTATTTTATTTTTTGAAGCTTTATTAAGATTTGATAAACTATTATTAAAATGAAGCTATCATGAAAAGTAGTTTTTTATATTGTCTGATAATTTTTTCTCTGAATGTTGGTGACTTCAGCTCACAAATTACCTCTGTACAAGACATAATTGAGAGATAAAGCAATGTTGAAACAAAATGTGTTGGATGTATAATATGTATATCATTCTACTAAAAAAGAATAAACTCACCTTGACCTTCCACAACTGTGACAGAAAACAGAAAATAGGAAAAGATGATGAATTTTAATGCGACTCTCATTTTTAACCCTATTGTCACAAAGGACTGTGACTTTTCTTTTCTGTCTCAGTTTGTATGATAGATTCAAAAGTAATCATTTACTAAGTCAAAAGGAGGAGTCTTTTATTCCAGACAACTTTGTGTTTATGGAGAAGGATATTTTGTTTCAAAGAAAAGAGTTTTATCTTTAAAAAAAGTTTATCTATTACTGAACTGAACCTACTGTATTGTGCAATTTACTTTTACTGTGTCATGAGTATTTTTGGGATGGTTTTAAGTTTTGGGACATGAATTATAATATACATAATATGTATAACATTTAAATTGATGTCAATAAAGTCTTATTGAAAAGAACTTTAAAATCATTAAAAAAAATAGCTTTAAGGAAAGGAAATTTAAAAAAGGATAACAAACAAAAGACAAAGCCAAGAATGTTTACAGAAATTCTCATTTTGTGTCACAAGTAGCTTTTTTATCATTTGGACAAGCCAAAGGTTACCTTAGACACGTCAAACTTTTTTGAGATTGATTTTGAAGGAAAAAGGTTTCAAAATACTTTGTGCTCACTGCTGTGATTTACAGGTTAAACCTGTTAGAAGAACCTGTTAAAGAGTTTTATAAAATTGAACAATAAGGTGGAAAAAGAGCTTGACACTTAACCTTGTTTACTGGTTAAGTAAACTTAAATATTTACTTAAATGTTTTGTCTCCAGATGACCTACATGATCCTCCTTATCTCACAATGAAAAAACGATGTTTGTCTTTTTTAAACCATAAAAGCTGGAGGTCAATGGGATGATTTACGGGATCTTACGCTCTGGACTTTTGGTAAATATTGAAAAGTTCAGCTAAAAGATCTTTGACTTTATAAGTAAATAGTTGTCATGTGGCAATTTCAATGAATAGGCTAAATATCTTCAAAAATAGAGTTCCCTTATAAAATAGAGTACCCTACTCGTGATGCGTCTATCCGTAAATCTGAATTTTCCCATGCGGGAATATGTGGTCTTGTTTGGCCCATAAAGAATGAATACTCAGCTTAGATCTGTGTGTCTCTCTTCCCAACTCTGCATTATGGGATGTGACACGCAATCTATGGTGTTTTAGAGTCAGTAGAAAGTTCTCTTCAGCTCTTTAAAGTTAACTATGACCTTAATTAACTAATGTCATTAAATTGTTTGTGTCTTAAAGTCCGCCTATTATGCTTTTTCAAATATTACCTTTCATGCAGTGAGTAATACAACTGTCTGTGAAAATAATCAGTCTGCAAAGTTTTGAAAATACACAATAAATAAATGTATTGCCTCCCAAAAGAAAGAATTGACTCTGAATCACCTTAATGAGTAGTCTTAACGCATACACAATCTGTAAGTATTATTATTTATTGATTGTGTATTTACTGTATTTTCTACCTGGTGTTCAAATTACATAATTTGGTGTGGTATATTGTGTAGGTCTCTAGTTAATTCGAATTCACGTTATTACCGTCTTACTGAAATACCTCTGCTAATCATCTATGTGCCCACCATTACCTAACATTGAGTACAACAATGCAGATTGTCTGATGTTCTTACTACTTTGAGTAAGGAAGTAGGATGGAAGGAAGAATGGAACCAACATTAATGTAGAATCATTCATTCACGTTAGTGCTCGGCTAACATGTGCACTGTTATTGATAGAGTTAATTAGACAGTCCCCACATGTGCACTGCAATCAATAGGAAATATACACAATTTTGTTGATGGACATACACTTGTTGCTGATGCTGATGGTGAGGAATTGCAGTTACAGTATCTCATAATGTGCATCTGACTAGTGTCTCAAGGTGTTTTTTGACCTCAGATGCATGTAAAATTTATAAAAATAGGATGTTTTAAAATACCGTAATGGGGCACTTTAAGGATGTTTCCATGAATGTGTGTAAAGTAATTGGTAAGGTTCAGTGAAAAAGCATGAAAAACATTAAGATCCATTAAAGATCTCCAGCTTATTTTGATTTTACAAAAATTATTTTAAACATACAGTATCTTCAAACAGTTCTTTTTTTATGAGTTTTTTTTGTGCATATATAGAATGCATAAATATAATGCAAGAAACTTACATAAAATCCACACCAAAGTCAGTCTAATGAACATGTTTTTAATCACAAGAGAATGTTGAAAGATAAAATACACAAATCATTTTTGAGATCATTTAAAATTCCATAACTAACATTTGTAGCTGAAAGAGAATTTGAAAAATCTTCAAGCTTGAGTGTATGTGTGTCTCCATCTCTTCACAAACACATTTTTTAATCAAATATTTAATATTCATCAGTTTGCATTTGACAGTAGTCATTTGTTTGCATTAACATCTAGTGATACAAAACAAGTCAAATAATCACATCTCACTAGGTTACATTACCTCAACTACCACTCCAGTTTATTGTTAGTTATTTTGTGTGTGACCTAAAGAAACAACCAAATAAAAAAATTAATGGACAGATCACCAATATGAATATTTCAGGTTCTGGAAACGAGACAAACAATACTCACAACTTTTTCCAATCTGTAGATTCCCATCAAAACACGACACGTCCACATACGCTGTCATCTCACTTCCAGTATTCCATCCAGCTGTGCAGTTAAGTCTATACTTGTTACCATGTGTGATATACACCTTTTCTGTAGGGAGCTTTAAATTGTACTGCTCAACTATGTCATTAATTTCACAAGGCCCTACAGAGACAGCATCCGGTGAGAAAACGGTACAAAACAATTAGGAATTTCTCACAAAAATAAATAAATAAATAATTCATTTTTAATTGAATGACTCACTCAGACATTTTGGAGGAGTCTCCCATTTTCCATCACTACACTTATAAGATTCCTTTTGCTTGTCCAGCACATAATAAGACTGGCAAGTGTAATTTACCCCTGTAATCACATCATTTTCTTTACTCTCGATGCTGTAGTCTCCATGTTGAAGAAAAGGAGGTGGTGGACAGGTGGTACCTAAACAAATAATAGAAAAAGACAATTACATATATTTTTGAGCCGTGTTTAATATCTGAAATTTTATTCTAAAAGTGTTCGAAGCATGATCGCCGGTCAATAAGTGCAAGTGAATGTGTGCGAGTGTGTGCGTGATTGTGTTTCATAAAGTCTGACTAGATCTACCTTTGCTTTACATGTTTTGAACACACAGTTTCTAGCCAAACAGAATCAAGTATTCAGAAAGACCAGCCATTATGCTATATAAAGATGACTACCCCTGAAAATGCACTAGTCAATCATGCTCTAATGATGTGTGCATGTAGAGAGAATCAAAACATAGATGTATGATGCAGAATGACTGATGCAGATTTTAATTTCAGGCAGAGAATACACCACAAATGTTAATGACACCGAACAATGAACTGAGGGAAATAAGGGTTTGAATATAGAGTGGATTTTAATAAAAGAAACAAGGAACAGGAGTGCAACAAAAAACAAACTATGAACTAGAAATCAGGTAAAACAGTGATGGGGAATTATGACAAATTAATTCAACAGGGGTGCTTTTCCCTTACAATGACGTAACTCGCTGTTAAATGTCTTGGGTTACATTTGTAACCATAGTTCCCTGAAGAGGGAATGAGACACTGCGTCAAACGCTTCTCTAAAGCGTTCAACGCAGCGTGAGTTGTACCCTTGAAAGGGAACTGGCTAGTTGATTTCTATACCAATGCATCAAAGTATGGTAGTTCCCTTTCAAGGAACTATGGTTCCCTTCCCCAAAGCATTCGACGCAGTGTCTCGTTCCCTCTTCAGGGAACTGATTAGATACATAACCTGAGACGTTTCAACTGTTTCCCAAAACTGTTGTTCAACCACGTTGGTTAATGATGTCACACAGGTGGTGGAGTAATAACTTCTTTTGATTAATTCATTTGAGTTTGAATTAATGCTACATATTTTGCTATAAATTACAAACATGACATCTAAGGACTAATTCTAATTTTTCTATGTTATTTTGATTTATTTCTAGATTTTACTTATAGTTATAGGATACACTGTTACACTTGCTGAACTAAGCTGATAACGGTGGAATATCCAGTCATAGTGTAACTCATCATTAACTCTTTTGGGAAACACACCCTTGATCATGACAATTTTTACTAAAACTTTTTTTAAGCATTTTGGCCGTTCATTTACACAATAACGGTGTTTTGGGGATTCAAAGTTTAGATTTTTGAAGACGATAATGGTACATATGTACCATTATTGTCTACAAAAACAAGGTGACATTATGCATAATACATGTTCAGTGTAAGGGCATGTAGTTTTTCTTTACAAAGGGAGCTCGTTAACTAGTGGGCTGGCATGATTTTTTAAACGTTTTCGCTCTGTGTGAACAGAGATCATTTTGACATAATCGGTGTCTGCCCGAGAAAACAAAATCGATTTTTTTTTTGATTTTTAACACATTGTTGTTGTGTAAACATATACTAAGAGCATGCTTAAATGACAATGATGTACTAAAAATTGAAAAGCTTTTCCTTTGTGCTTTTGGAAAATTTTACATTTATATTGTCAAATTCCTATTCAATCGGATAAGCCAAACTACTGCTGCCATTCTGCTGCCAGGCCAGAAGTTAGCAATGTTCCTTTCTAAAGAAACACTACACTCCTATAGAATGATCACTGTGGCCAGCGGGGCGTGGTCTAGAGGCTGCTGCAGGCGGAGGAGGAGTTTGGGAGGGCTGATGGTTAAGGGACACGCCTCTGTTAACGAGATCTAACAGGTGTATTCATTTTGCAGTGACTCGAGAGACAGGATAAAAGCCGGGCCCAGAGTGGGAGAAAGGGCTGGTGATTGTGGCAACACCACAGGCTGCTGCTGGAGAACTGCTGAGAAGCATTTGAGAAGCATTTGAGAAGCATTTGAGAAGCATTTGAGAAGCATTTGAGAAGCATTTGAGAAGCATTTGAGAAGCATTTGAGAAGCATTTGAGAAGCATTTGAGAAGCATTTGAGAAGCATTTGAGAAGCATTTGAGAAGCATTTGAGAAGCATTTGAGAAGCATTTGAGAAGCATTTGAGAAGCATTTGAGAAGCATTTGAGAAGCATTTGAGAAGCATTTGAGAAGCATTTGAGAAGCATTTGAGAAGCATTTGAGAAGCATTTGAGAAGCATTTGAGAAGCATTTGAGAAGCATTTGAGAAGCATTTGAGAAGCATTTGAGAAGCATTTGAGAAGCATTTGAGAAGCATTTGAGAAGCATTTGAGAAGCATTTGAGAAGCATTTGAGAAGCATTTGAGAAGCATTTGAGAAGCATTTGAGAAGCAATTTTTGTTAAAGCCCTCGTGCTTGTTTATTTTTGGTGTTGCAGCTAATAAAGCCTGCCAAACAAAGTTTACGAGCTCTCCTGTCTTGACATTCTGAAAAGGTGTCACAATCACATAATACATATGCGCATGAGCTTATGTTAGTTTTGGTACTTCACAGACGATAATGGTTCTGTATTAAAAACTTTTCAACAGCCCCTGAAACTTAAAGGTTTTCTGTTTTAAGTTAAAAATGATGTCTATGAAATAAACAAGACATAAATATGACAACTGTATTGTTGTATGTATACTCTTTATATATTGTATATGTTTCGATGCACCCAAAGTCCACATTTGGGATTGTAATCATAGATTAAGCTAGATTTGCTGCTTGGTAATTAATTGTGAATGCCATATATTATGGAGACTCACTTTTGCAGAAAAACGTTGCATTCCATTGTCCATTTTGACACATCAAAACTCCTCCTGAAATCACATTGTATGGTTTTTTGCACTTGTATGTCAGTGTCTCAAAGTTGCTGAACTCAGTTTTCTCAGTTGAGAGTGTTACAAATGGCAAGTATCTTGTTGGTTGGAAACACTGTATTTTGCCTGGAGGAACAAATCAATGTAAAATATTGTGCGAAAATTTGTTAAATATAAGATTTAAAATGTTCATGGTTATGTTCAGATGTTAGTCAATTAATGGATCTGACCAATACTTTGATTTTGATTTATGTTTCTAAAAACAAAAGGAAGGTTGATGGAATAAGTCTGTACCTCCACATTGTGGATATGGATAATTCCACCTCCCATCGGCCTGGCATTCAATTGCACGTTGGCCGTAAAATCTCATGTTGACATCAATGCATTGAAAAACTAAAATATGCCCAGGTTTATAAGGTGAAGCGGCGCCTGGATGTCCAAATATAATTTGTACATTTTTGAGTTCTTGCTCCTCACAAGTACCATCTGTATAAGAAGAGAATTTATTTTTGAATACTCAACAATATATTAGTATATGTAGTATTTCCTTATTAATAAGAATATAATATTTAATAAGACTTAATATTAGACACGTATATGTAACACCACGTCAGCAGAGGGAGCCCTCACCCGAGTTCTGACTGGTACCACTCCCTCTGCAACTGCTTCCTGTCCAGCAGCCATATTAAGCGTGGGCAACAAACAGACATTGCAAAGTATTGCCAGTTTCACTGCCTTACCAAGCGTTTACCTGTTCACTGACTATTGCCTTGTTATTGACCCATTACCTGTTTATTCTGATCTCTGTTTCTGGATTATCCCTTGGACTGGTTTGCCTTTTGGACTGCTATTGTGTTATCGACTCACTGCCTGGTTTCTGTCTCTGATCTGGATTTACCCTCGGGTCTTCTCCAGCCCATTCCAATTCCTCATCGCCCTTGGTCACACTTGTCTATAGACTTTGTCACGGATCTACCCCCCTCAAATGGCTTCACGACTATCCTAGTCATCATCGATCTATTCTCTAAATCCTGTGGCCTAGTTCCGTTAAAAGGCCTTCCTACAGCCATGGAGACTGCACAAGTCCTCTTCCAACATGTCTTTTGGGTCTATGGTATCCCTGAGGACATTGTCACCGACAGAGGAACTCAGTTCACATCCCAGGTTTGGAGAGCCTTTTGCAGACACTTGGATGTCAACGTCAGTCTTACCTCAGGGTATCACCCACAGTCTAATAGACAAGTGGAACGGCTAAATCAAGAAATCGGCAGGTACTTGAGAAGCTACTGCAGTCGCAAGTAACATCGATGGACAGAATTCCTCCCATGGGCTGAGTATGCCCAAAACTCCCTCACTCACTCTTCCACTGGCATGACGCCATTCCAATGTGTCTTGGGATACCAACCTCCCTTGTTCCCGTGGTCAGGAGAACCCTCATTAGTCCCAGCAGTCGACGACTGGATCAAGCGGAGTGAGAGGGTGTGGGATAGCGCCCATGTCCGGTTACAGAGAGCCATTAGAGCACAAGAGTCCCAGGCCAACCTGGATCTGTCCCTCATTGAGGAATTTCATCAAGCCAGACCCGATCAACCAGCGTTATGACCACGGGGACGTCCACGTAGAAGGGGGAGGGGGGTTCTGTTACACCACGTCAGCAGAGGGAGCCCTCACCCAAGTTCTGACTGGTACCACTCCCTCTGCAACTGCTTCCTGTCCAGCAGCCATATTAAGTGTGGGCAGCAAACAGACATTGCGAAGTATAGCCAGTTTTACTGCCTTACCAAGCGTTTATCTGTTCACTGACTATTGCCTTGTTATTGACCCATTACCTGTTTATTCTGATCTCTGTTTCTGGATTATCCCTTGGACTCACTGCCTGGTTTCTGTCTCTGATCTGGATTGCCCTAATAAAACTCTGCACATAGATTCTAACACTGCTTCAGCCTCATCATTGCAGTATATCAGTTATTTAACAATGGTTCATTCAATCACGTTAAAAGTTTTTTTTTTAATTAAAAGTATCTAAAGCTATGATACAGTAAAATAAAAAATAAATAAAAAAATAACATCAAGGTGTAACTTTCCAGTGCATATCTTTATGCCTTCCCATTCGCCTTTGGAATTACAGGTGATTTGTACAGACTCCTCTGGTTGATATCCAGGACGACATTTATATTCTATTTGTGAATTGATTTTGTACTTTTGTCTCTGACCTCCCACAATCACTGCATTTGGGATGTTTGGAGGGTCACACATGGTTTCTACAAAACAAAAATTCACATAATCATAAGATTTATATGAAGTGATTTTGTTAGTAGTGAAGATGTTACACAAACATACCAGAACAAAGTGGTTTTGGTGTCCATCCATCTCGTGTGCATGTGGCAACTTCTGCCATTTTATGATATCCAGTGTCACAATCGTAAGCTCTTTTTGCATTCATAGTCAGATCTCCATTGAAGTAAAAATTTGGTAGAAACACATGCTGGTTTTGTGGAACTTGACATCTAGTCTCTGAAACAAGATTCACATATTTTACATCATCTACAATGAATCCAGCACTAAATCCAGAAGTATTTGTTTACATTCTTACCCTCACAAGTTGGCTTGTAATCCCACTTCCCATTATCTGTGCATGTAAATGTTTCCTGGTTGTAAAAGATCTGGTTTTTGACAGAGCAGATAATTTCCACCTTTTCTCCAGCTTTGAAAACAGATTTTTTCTCTGGAATAGCTCTTAATGCTCCAGATTCAGTTAGGTTAAACTGACACGCTACTGTAAAGACACAACAATGCAAAACTAAGTTAAGAAAATGCTTGAGTATGTCAAAAATTGTTGTCAAACTTTTGCCGTCTGTTTCATGAAAACGGCACATTCAGACATACTACCACATACTACTTAGTATATTTTCATATACACACATACTAGTAATTCATTCTTTGTAAATTTTCAAAAATTATGTTCGTCATCAAATGCTTATTTGGCTTCCAAAGAAGAAAGGAAAAAAATAAACTAGGAAAACACGAGCAGGCAAAGTTTGCGGTTTCAAACGCAGGCATAGAATCTTGAGTGACTTTTTTGTTTGCTTGTTTGTTTACAGAAAATAAGACATGATACCAATTTTATACAGCAAAATGTGTCTATTTAGTATCATAATATACTCTACTAGCACATCACAATTCATTATACCAACACTAGTTATCTGTACAAATGGTCTACAGATGAAAATGATTTTGGAATTCCAATATTAGTTATCTCTTCATGAAATGTACAAGTACATCAAACAGTGGTAAAGCAAGAGACTGTGGAATTAACCTATGCACTGCGGAACAGGCCCGCTCCAAACGCCATTCTCCATACATTGAATGGCACTACTTCCATCTAGCTTTTTGTCAGAAGATACACACTTAAAGTGAATAACATCGCCATAAGTTCCTTCCTGTGTGTTTCCTGATGCAGTCACATCCCCATCTGTGCGAATCACAGGGCATTTTACCTCTAGGAAATAAATAAACTGATTTAGACTGGGTTTCCTGATCAACTACTGTATGTAAAACATTATTTTAACATTCGAGCAATGCCTGTTTCCCAAACCAGCACGTAGACCGCTGTGCATCGTTAATGGGAGATGTTAAGTCCTCTAAGGTCCCAATTTTTCAATCGATTTCTCCTTGAGTTTATCTCCCCAGCACGAAAATGTTATTGCAGCAACAGATTTTCTGTCCATTTCAGTAATACATGGATATCTAAGCACTGTAACTTTGCTATTTGTGTGATTTCCATTGTGCAATATAAAATATATGTCTGCCATGCTATGTGTAAAGTTCAATTCACACTGCATAAATCAGTAGATTATAGAGCATAATTTTTCAGGCATTCCACAACCTGACAAAAGACGATTCAACATGTTCAAGTCACAAAAGCAAGCATTTATTATTAACTCTTTCCCTGCCAAATTTCTGGCTTTCCGTGTTTTCACTGTACGTTTGGAGCGCTATTACTCATCTTTTAAAAGAGTACAGAATCTCCTGATCAAAACACAGGTGAAAAAGAAGCAGAAATAAGCGATTAATATATGTAAGACAATGAATATGTAAATAATGCAACCATCAACATCAGCAACCATCAGCTTATAAACCATGTCCTGAATGAAATGCTGACCCAGGACCTTGGATGATGGATTAGATCTACTCCATCTGTGTTTTGATCATCATTCCGAAGATGTAGTCTTCGACAAAATGCTATTTTTTTCTCAAAATGTAGCTTACTCTTTCAAGGAAACTGGCACTGCGTCAGTTTAAAAGAAAAAGAAACTAGTTTAAAAGAAAAGGGCTCTCCAATTTTAACAACATGGCGAATCAAGCATTTGTGCAGTGCGCGTCTCCCTGCCTTCACTACATTTCAGGTGGGGACGCGCACTCACTGTGTGTTTGTTGGGAGCAGAGCATGTTGGTAATCACTGCAGCCAACCACCTCTGCAGGTGCTCCACTCCCTCCTTGCGGTCTTTGATACTGAGTTCGCCCAGGCTCGCGCTCCCCAGGGCTCGGGTCCAGCAGTCGAGGCTCTGCTGCGTTCTAGGTCCTGAGATTTGCAAATGGATCTGATGGCGGGGTGTGAGACGGGCGCTGCCTTATCTCAACCCTTACCCGGCAGATCCAGTGTTAGTGCATGCCCGAGGGCGGTAACTTCTGAATCTGCGCTGCAACGATCTATCTCTGAGGAGTTGAACGTTGTCAGCATTAGATGCTGAGAGTGAAGATGTGCCACTTTTCTCTCAAGCATATGAGGAGCTATTCACCATGTTAAACATTGCCGGCGAAACAAGGAGCGTTCACCCTAAGAAAATTAATAAATTAGACGAACGGGTCCTGCCAGCTCCAATCCCACGCATCGGGACTATTTTTTCTTGGATCTCCACACCAAGAAATCCAGCCACCCACAGTGGTTTTTACCCCGCAAATAATGTGTATGCAGTTTTATGTTAAACGTCTTTCATGTAGCCTACTTTAAATAGACATATTAGGTATCTGCAAAATGTTGAGTAGACATTAAATAAAATATACAAAAAATCAATAACGTGTACATTGACTTCGTAATAATGAATCAAGTTTATTCATTTTGTGTCCTTTTCAATTTGAAGTTGTTGCCTAATGTCTACTTTTACAACGTTTTTTTTTTTATGAACAAAGATTTATACACTGCAGAGATTAAATGCAACCAGCATGTAACTAACGTTCTACATTGTGCTTTGGGAAACTTGGCCAACTTTTCGGTGCTGTAAGCGACGTTAGCGGTTCGAGAATTTTTGTCGTTGATGTAGACACATCCCTGCCATTTTTACCAAGGTATATTTATTTACCTGTCAAGGTGAGTAAGAGCAAATCAAGCTCTGCATATGAGCTGTTTCAATGCTCAATGTCCGTCATCTTGAACATTTTACATTGTACATTCTAACTATACGATTTCCCATAAATCGATTCCCTGCTGAATGCACCTAAAAAGTCTTCTGATTTAAACGGTAAACGGTAAACGGTAACATGCCATCATCGCACCATTTCTCAGGACAGTTACTTCAGTGATATCTTTTAGTAGAATCATTATCTCACCATAACAATCGCTTACAGCACCTTTCTGAATCAAATGATAATAATGTATACAGATTTTCAAGACAGCCTACCCTCACAGACTGGGATAAAATTATCCCACCCTTTCATTTTACAGTGACGACGATTAATTCTGGTTGCCATTTCGTATCTATGAACACAAAGTATTTCAGTGCAAGTAGTGTCAAGTCAAACAGAACAGATTTGAACTTTATAAATTGGTAAAGAGAAAAGAAAACGCTTTTTCATTTCATTTACCCTATCTTGCAAGTATACTCCACTGTTGCTCCGTAAGTATATCCTGTCCCCTCTATAAGCTTAAAATCACCATTTGGTATTTCCCCTGGGTGACCACATTTTTTCTCTGCAGATATCAAGCCAGTTTTACTCCCAAAGAAAACATTTTAAATAAATGAGAAATTAAATGATGTGGTCACCATATTGATCATTTTCTTACTTGCACAGTTTTGCGCAATAAACGCCAGCCATTGTCCTTTTTTACACATTAACCTATAAGAGCCGATATAACCTGTCTTGCAGTTCACATTCACTGTTTCACCATCATTGTATGAAGCTTTCACAACTGGTTCTATGTTTTCGTATGTAATATCCTCTCCAAGACATTCTGAGAAGGACAAACAAATGCACACAAAGTTCTACTTTCTTTAAAACCTCTAAAGGTCATTTAAAAACTGTTGGATATGTATTTAACAATCTAGATTAAAAAATAATGAACTCACCTTGACCTTGCACAAAAGTAACAGAAAATAGGAAACAGGAAAAATGGATGATTTGTACTGGAACTCTCATTTTTGGCTCACAAATGAATATAGCTTGTGTTTTTCTGGTTTGGTCTCCATTTGTATGATGGGTGAATGAAAAGATTAATCATTTACCAAATTCAAGAGGAGGACCTTTTTGTAACAGACCTCCCTGTGGCTCTGCACAAGCATTATTGTGATTACTGTAAAATAATGTATATAAATCAAAGTCTGTAAAACCAAAAAAAGTGTGTAAAAGTCTGACGTTTGCATTTGTCAGTTGTCAGACACGGTAAATACTTTTTTAATCACTCAATAACAGAAGAGAGAGAACTAATTGCTTTCTTCTTTCTAGTCAGTGTTCTTTCACTTTCTCATTGATTTTGGCGCTAAAAGCATTAAATTATTTTAAGGTGACTTAAATTTCTCACATTTACAAAGTGCTGAAAATGCATTAGAGATCATCCTTCTTATCTCACAGTAAATAAACTTTAACCATGTTGCATCACCCTCTGGTACTATTGACATTTTTGGTCAAATGGACTTTAAAATTGAATGATTAAAGAATTAAAGATCAATTTTTGATTTTGTTTTGCTGGCAAAACCTACGTACTTGACTTAAGTTCACATGGGACGTCTCCTAATCGACATCCCTAATTGTCATCCGTTGACAACAATATGACAAATATTGCATTGTCTACAATATGTGAAAATGTTGATTTACCGTCCTCTCCACTGGTGTAAAAATTATTCATATGTATAATTTAAAAAAAAGGGAAAAGTAAATCTGGATTTTTTTATGAAGATATTTATTTAGACATCTATCTAGTTTTGTTTCCCTTTTTGTGATATTCAGACACGAATTTTGGCACATTTAGCTTTCAAAAGCATACACATTTTAATCCTGTAAGGAAAAATTATTTTAGTTATGATTGATAAAAAAAAATCCTCCACGTTTTGTTGAAATAAGCAGGATTATCTTCAAATAAGACATTTATGAAACCAGCAAGTCCTCACTGCAGCTGGATTTATTTGGACAAAAATCCAATGAGAAAAAAACAAGTATTGCGTCAATATTAAGTAATATTGTGAAATTACACCATTACACTTTAAGTTTTCGATTTGTAATATATAAAATGTATTTAAGTGATTTTCAGCATCATTACTCTTACTGCCACATGACCGGTGTTGGGTGTAATGCATTACTGAGTAATTAATTACTGTAATTTAGTTACATTTCCTTTTAAAAAGTAAGGGATTTCTCTTAATTTTGTCTGTAATTATTTACAGTTGATGTTCAATTGCATTAAACACCTATAGACTACATAACAATTATATATAAAACAATAGCTGATTTAACATCAGACTTTAATGTTTAATGTTAAAATGTATGCTTTTGTAAATGTAACCTACAGGTCAAGAATAATTTATGCAATTTCAAATTATTTATTTTAAAGAATTAAAAGAGTAGTTTTGTATATCCTTGTATTGTTCAACTGGTTGATATGGGATTTAAAAAGTAATTGAGAGAACAATTAGTACATTAATATAATTACATTATAAAAGACAATGCCAACATTACTCAACACTGCACATGACCCATCAGAAATTATTCCAACATGCTAATTTGCTACTCAAGAAACTTTTCTTATCAAAGTTGAAAACAATTATGCTGCCTAATATTTGTGTAAACAGCGAAACTTTTTGATGAATTAAGATGGGAACCGTCATTTAAAGTTGTTTTTTGTAAGATTATAAATGCCTTTACTGTCATTTTGATCCTCTTAATCGCATCTTCTCACATCTCTGCTTTTGTAGTTCTTTATATCCGCCACTAGAAGGCAGAAATGACCCTTGCAATCGGAACTGTCCAGCTGCCACAAGAACTGACAGCATCTGAGCCACAGAAAGTAAAATGTCATAAAACGTTTCACAGTTTACACATATACATTGTGAATGAATTCGTCCTCTTATTACGTGAATGTGAAAATGATCTGTAATATCTGGCATCTTATCTAGCCACTCTTTACAAACATTTTGTCAGATGAGAAAACTTTGCAAACTTTTCAGTTCTTCCTGACATTTTTCTAGTGGAACTAGTTGCAGATCGTTAAATCAAATCCAAGATTGCATTCTATTTGTCTGTATTACTTTACATTTCTGCACTTAAAAACAATGGCCTACGTAATGCACAGCAAGGCCAAATGCTAAATGCATGGAGAGATTAATGGATCCATCAATTTCCAGACATCTGTAGACGTGGGAGGCATTTGAGCACTGTTTGGGCTACAGTGGTGCTCGGCGTCAGGCCCGGTCTAAAGGTTTCCTTTGGCCGGAGGCAAAGTGAAAACTCCTGCTTTACTCTCTGCCATAAAGGTAACAGAGAATAATGGGTGGGTGGTTGACAGATGACCTACATTAGATGCCGCCACGAGAGGAGGAGAGGAGAGAAAATGAAAGCGAGACAGTATTCATGAGCTGCGCTAAAAGACTTTAACACACCTTTTTTGTACACAGCTGCATTCATCAGCCATTAATGAACAACAGAGAGGGGCAGGAATGCAAATTCAGAGAGCGTGATGCATCCTCCGTTCATTTAGATAAATGAAAAACACAGTGCTGGCGCAGGCCTCGAGGCCATCTCTTAGTCACCCTCACAGTCAAGTGCTCTCCAGCGCTGTTGACATGGAAGCTTGTCATTAAAGTGATATCAGAGCCCACTATGGGTCAGTGGTCTCTCTATGCTGAGAGGCACCTCTCTACCATCTGATTTTTCACATTGGATAAGGCATAGCAGATATTTTTTGAGATCATTGTATTTTTGCTTTGAGTTCAGTATGAAAGGAGGATATTGGATTCATGAAGTTATGGTTAGGAGTGATCTATGGACACTGGATGCATTTGGCAGACGCTTTTATCCAAAGCGACTTACATTGCATTCAAGGAACACATTGATATTCTAATCAGTTCTTGCTTTCCTTGGTAATCAAACCCATGACCTTGGCGTTGCAAGCACCAATGCTCTACTGGTTGAGCTTCTTATTGGTCGTAAAGCAAGTAGTTTGACCAAAAATAATTTTTTTGTCATCATTTACCCACGCTCAAGTTGTTGCAAACCTGTTATAATTTCTTTGTTTTGCTGAACACAAAAGAAGATATTTTGAAGAATGTCTGTAACTTAATAGTTGATGTGCACCAATGACTTTCATAGTATTTTTTCTCCACATGAAAGTCAATGAGGTCCAACTGTTTGTTTACCCACATTTAGAAAACATATTTTTTGTGTTCAACAGAAGAAATAAACTGATACAGTTTTAAAACAAATTGAGAGTGAGCAAATTATGACAATTTTCTTTTTTTGGGTAAACTATCCTTTTAAGCTTTGCAAACAGCAACATTTCCGCTTTGAAATTAGAGACAGTTAGTGATTTTTTTTTCCCTCTCACATTTGAAATATTTCATTTTAATTCATTTCATTTTAATTTCATTTTAATTACTCTCTAAATACCTCTAAAGCAGTAAATGTTGATTAAATTGCATAAACAACTGGAAAAGAACAATAAAATAATATAAAATGATTATAAAATTTAAAAAAATAACACGTATGTGATATCAGAAGGAAGAGGTATATAAAAAATATACAATTTACAATTTATATACAAGTTTCATAAAATTCAGTCAGATATTTATATAACTATTGCAAATAGTTCTTCCTCTTCCTTATAGGTCTTTTCCCCCATATTTCTTTTTTCATGAGTTCAGCAGCACCACACAGGCTCTGAATGTTTTATACATGCTGTGTTTGTGTATAAAGTGAGTTGCGGTCGTTTTTCGTTCTTTACTGTGATAGAGAGTTGAGTGAAACAGCTTCTGGAACAAGCAAAAATGTAGGGCGGGGCTTGATTTTGTCGATCAGGATTTGATTGGCTAGTTTCTGGATTGCATGTGAGTGACTGTTTTACCACACTCATGCTGGTAAATTACTCATCAGGGAAGAGATGAGCTAAGGGAGGGTTAAATATTTAATGTTGAATAAGTTGAATATTTTCCCTCATTGTCCTCAAAACAGCAGTGTGAAAGTAACAGTTCAAAACAGCAGTTCTCTAGCCTGTTCTGTTTTTTGTTTCTAATTATTGGCTTAAGTTATGATGGTCTCCATGCTCTCCATCTTAAACTTAGTTCATGATGAAATCATATGAATCATGCTAAGCTAACCTCACTTAGATCCAGCAAGATTTTTTTTGCATCCACTGATAGAAATCATTGATTCTCCATGTCTCTTCCTCACCAAGAGCAATTAGTTCCGGATCGTTTTCTGATTGCCCGGCGTTTGATTTATCGAAGTGTCATCCGTGTGTTGGCTAACTGTCTTACAGCACCCCTCCCCACCAATGGACCCTGATTGGGCCAAGCACTAACTACCCACTACCTATCCAATTACAATCACCATGGAAACAGCAGGTGCATGAGGAAAGCTGCTCGTAACCTGACTGTTTTGCAGAAACATATCCTGATAGCTTTCTGTTATTGTTCATTTTTATTTCAACCTAAATGTGCAACAAAGAACCTGAATGCCCCCCGCCCCCCCTTCTTAAATCAGGAATTATATCAATTAATACACGTCAGAGTCTGTCTATGCCCTGTAAATTGGGATTCAAGGTGAATAAACTGAAGGAATTAAATATTCATATCCTGATTAGCTATTCCCCTCATTCAGAATGAGGACATGCATTAAATATGCAACAAACGTCTTGAAAATAGAGTGGAATCAAAATGAAAGATTGCTTCAAACTTGCAAGTGTGGCTTCTTTCAAATTCCCATTGATTGCTGATGCATATATGGTAATAATAAAATATGTCTTTGCTTTTTTCAAAGAATCTATTGTGTTTTTTTCTGTTTGCGCTATTAAACTTAATTATTAAATCACATTCAATTACAATTGTATTAATTTAGACTTAAAAATCATCAGTCAACTTCTGTGCTTGATGTGATCAAATTGTTCTCAGAGATATTCTCATTTTTCTCCACAGTGCGTATCTAAAGCTTTACTCTTTTTAACAAAAACCAAAAGAGTTGCTCTAACCAAACATTAAAACAGCAGTTAATTTTGAAATTAAATCTGTCCCATTTGGTCCATTTGCATTAAACACATCTCTACTGGAGTAAAAGTGCTTGAAGGGTAAAATAAAAGACAATTATTGTGAAAATGACGCAGTTTGATCTATTTTGTTTGGTTCCCAGATCATCTGGAAAGCATCTGCTGTGTACAAACATCTGAGAAATGTCTTTAAGATGTACGTTTTAAATACATTCTATATCATACCCATCTTAAGAACATTTTCTATATGTCTATTTAAAGTCTGAGAGGAAACGTCCCAGAGATAGAATGCAGTTGAAGTAACAATCTTCCAGATGGAAACACACACATCAAATAGACATCTCTGAGATGTACGTGTGCTATCGAGGTTGTCTGATGAGTGAGTGGGCATTGAAAGTGTATTTGGCTTAATAAAAAATTGCAGTGGCATTCAGGAACATAAGATCAGCACCAACTTTATGCAGAGAAATATCCTTCTGTCATTTAAGCACATTTCTTTATACTAAAACCATTACCACCACTCTTGTTTCCCCAGCAGCCTCATTCAGACGGATTTTATATACGGCCATCTGATAGACCTGGAACGTGAAAAAGATGGTGCCCACCCCCTCTTTTTGTATCCTGCTGTTTTGAATTGGCCTCTGTGGATGGTTTTAGCCTTTGATTCTAGGTACAGGAAAAATTATACGCCAGTTGCCACTGAACATGGCTGAACTTTACACCATTAGCAGGAGAAAAGCAGTTAGAAAAAAGTTATAAACAATACACAAAGAGATCTGTTGGTATTAAGATGACTTAGAGTGCCTTGAGTCCTTTGAGTTGCTTTGTTTTGACAAGCAAAGTAACATCTTAGTACAATCAGAAACAGTCTAAGGCAAAAATGGTCGCCAAGACAACTTAATCTCATGAGATTTTGAGCGATGTTATTTGTATGGAAGTGTGAAGTCAAGTCAATGATTTAATGATGCAAACAGAGTTCAATTCAGCTGTACAGTAGCTCTAAAAGAAAATTGTGTTATTGTTCAGCTGAAGTCAGTTCAGTCTTGATTCCGTTCAATTGTAAATGTAATCATTACATTTGTTAATTTCATCTATAAATCAGCTTGTAGAAAATGTCTAGGTTATGACTGTAACCTTGGCTCTGAATGAGTTTAATCTAGACGCTCACATTCAAGGGAACAGGCACTGCATCGATGACGATGTAGGAATGCAAATGTAAAGCAGGCCAAAAGGTATAACATTGGACTCAACAGGTCTCAACAGTTTCTGGAAACTAGTTGTACTAGTTTTACGGCCAATAGAATTGACCTGATGCATGCCCGTTAAAGCCATGCGCGCATCAAAACCAAATCCCATACCATGCCTAGAAAGGTGGTCCTTTGTAGCGGAAAATGTAACGCTTTGCATTTAGCAGTAACCCCAAAATTTTCATGTGAGCAAGATGGTGAACTGCTAACTGAGCTAAAATCAATCAATCGTCGAAGTGGTTCCAGACGTTTACTGGTGAAATTGCAGGGTGATAAAGCTAGATCGAACAGACGTACCTGATATCGGTATGGCTTTCCCCCAAAGACGAATCTCAGGAACCTCCTGTGATGTGGAATAATGAATATATGGAAGTATGCGTCCTTGAGGCAATTAAACCATCACAAACCTTTGACTCAAGGTTAATACCTTGAACTTGATGACTTAGCACAACCTATCAGCCTGCACCACCTAGAGTTTCATTACAGAACTGTGTATTAGTGGATTGTTCATATATTTTTTTTCTGTTCATATTTCCACCATCAACAGTATTTTTAAATTAAATTTCATTAACTCACATTTTTTTGGTATAATTTTGTTGATTAAAAGAGCATGTGCAAGTTTGGCTGTCATTAAAACAGTTTATAGTATTGGTTTAATTCCTAACATGGATGGAGTCCATGAGCTGCAACAACATAAACACACACAGTGGGATTCTCTACCATTTGACATATGTAGCTCCTGATACACACGCACATAGTGGCTCTTATAAGGGATTACTGTCAGACCAGATGACAGCTATGTCTCTGCTTACAGCATGTGAGTGAGATAACTGCTCTTTGAATGTGATACTGGCCTGCTGAGAAGTTCATTGGGTTTCCTGTCTCTGGAGCTTTATAGTCTGTAGTATGACAAAAACTTCATCTTGAGTTGTACCTACTCGAAGCTGTCAGTGACTGCTTCCAATTTTTGTTTATCACTGTCTTTAAAGGGACCCTCTTCTCACGGATTTGCCATTCATTTATCAGCTCATACCTGAAATGACTGTGTGCATCTCTCTAAAAATCTTCAGGTTATATGTTGCTTTGATCAAAGGAATAATCTTTTTTACGAATTGAGCACCTGGTCCACTAAGTTGCAATTGTGAAACTTAGTTGATTACATATTGACTATTTTTATTATCAGTATGGTACAATATCTCAGATGTTCTAAGTCAGAGGTGCCCAAACTAGGGCCCGCGGGCCAAAGTTTGCCCGCTTCCACCTTTGATTTGGCCCGCCGAACCGTCCGAGGAGAGAGAGAGAGAGAGAGAGAGGGCGAGATACCTTCGAGACAGATTGTCATTTCTAATTTTACATAACAATTTTGTTTGTTTTATAGTTGAACTACAACAGAGTAAACTGAAATTAAATGTAAATTTATTAAATGTATTGTAAATGCGCAATTCAAGGCGCAGCACTGCGTACTTTGCGACACATGACGTCAATAAACGTCAACAAATTAAACGCAATAATGGAGAAATAAAGGCAGTGGCACACAGACAAGAGATTTTTTTTTTAAAGTAGGGGAAGATGAGTTTATTCACAGAAGTCAAATCAAAGGCAATATGTCTAGTTTGTAAACAGTCTGTTGCTGTTTTAAAAGAGTATAATATCCGTCGTCATTATGAAACAAAACATTGTGCAGCTTTCTCAAAGTGCAGCGGCGAGACGCGAAACAGCAGGCTCACGAGCTGCTTGCTGGACTTCGATCTGAACAGAGTGCTGCAGCGTCCTTCATCATCAGTGATACTGTCTCTGTTTGGCAGTACAGTGAATCCCTCGTTTATTGCGGTTAATGTGGAGCGGAACTATCGCTTTAAGTGAAAATCAGCGAAGTAGGATCAGCGAATCAGCACACGGGATACATCCACTCGTGCTCTCATTGGTCGAGCTCGCGCTGGGAACCAATCACGTGTCTTGTCTGAGTGCCGTGGGCGTGTTCAAAGCCTCTGAGATAGTTTCTCTCTTTGTCTGGCATCCTGGGAAACCGTTTCTCTCGCGTCACGAGGAAACAACGCTGCTTTCAGCAATACGGCTGTACATGGGGGTATTTTTTAACTTTTATTTTTTGATGAATATTTTTTAAAATTCCGCGATGCGCTGAGGCGAGGGATTACTGTACCTCTGCGAGCAGACTTTCAGTCTGATGAACTTGAACAAGAGTAAACTAAGAAGCCAAATAACTGACTCTCACCTACACAATATCTTGTCTTTGTCTGTTAGTCAGCTACAGACCAATCTTCTGAAAAATAAGGACCAGCTTCATATCTCTCATTAGGTCACTGACATTGCAATCATATGGTTTTATTAAGTTTGTGTATTTGACACTGAACTGTATTGTACATTGAACACTTGGGGATTGTTGCCCATTTAAATTGTTCATTAAAATGCAAAGCTTTACAAATAAAACTACATTAGTGAATCAGATTAAAGTTGTTTTATATTTATTTTAAATATTATGAAATAAACCCATTAATAAATAAACCCAATAAACCCAACAGCAACTTTAATGTAATACAATTTGATTTATGATGCAAAATTTACTTTTGGCCCACGGCTCTCAATCAAGTTTGATTTTTGGCCCTTCATAGGAAAACGTTTGGGCACCCCTGTTCTAAGTAAAGCATACACTTTACAGGCATGGCTTAATTCAGTGTTATATTGTTTGAGAAAAAAATTACTTGAAACAAAGTTATTACTAATTAGAAAAAGGTTACCACTGTAACCATGGGTAATACCTTTGCTATGACAAGTGTCTGAATCATTAATCCAACCACAACAATGAACTTGACATTGACCGGAAATGCAATACCTGCAGAATACCTGCAGAATACTTGCAATACCTGCAGAAATGGCTGCAGTTTCTTGTTCCCTGTTCTCGGGGAACCATGGTAACAATGGTAACTTGAGATGTTCTCTTTCGAAAGGGAACTCAAACCTGCATCCCCTAGGAGTCTCTTTGGGGAACGAATATCAACGCCACCATGCTGAATACCAACTCTGCCAGCACTCAATGACCTCCAGGGGAACTGTCCCAGTGACCTGCAGTGGCCCAGGCCGGGGATACTAGAGAACGAAGGCCTCAATGCTGCAACTGCTAGGGCTACAACGCTTAGCGCTGCTGAGCTCTAAGAGTTGCTGGGCTAGTGGCCAGCACTTTGCAGATGTTCTTCTAGTCCATAGAAGGAAACCGCACTCAACGCTCATGGCACAGCAAAGGGGTTCAGAGCATCCACTTTTCCTGCAAGTGGAGCTCACCGGAGTGGAGGCCATATATCTCATCCTGACAACATTTGTATAGTCAAGAGGTGACTCCACTGCCCTCGCGCCAACCCAAGTCAAGCGAGAATTGAGGTTCAGTGCTGCTTTTCTCAAAAAAGTGGGGCCTAACCTCCCAAAGGGTGCATTCTCCAGATGAGTGGGACCTGAAACTCCTGTACTTCCGTGAAGCGGAGGCCTCAGTAAAGACTCTCTTAATTAGAGTAGGCCTACTAAGCCACGGTGAGGAGACTTAGTCGTAGTGAGCTCGAAGAGCGTTTAGTAGGAATACCCCTCTCAGAACCCAGGCAGCCATGAGGAGGCTAGGCAAAGCAAATGACTCGCAATAAGGTGCACCTGGGGGTGCGTAGGGGAGCAGTAGCTCTTCCTGTGCTACGTATAACTCTATAGTTTAACTAAGAGAGAGAGAAGAGCTTTTTACTTACCCCCCTTTTCTAAAGCTAGATTTCTCACGAGCTCAGGAGTCGATGTGACTTGCAAACAATCAGGAGCTACAGGGTGCTCTCCTAAGAAAGCTACTGCCCCCTTGGTGACCGAGAGGATCTCAGGGGAGAAGGGAGTTCCCACCATTAGGGTTTGCAGGGCTCAGTACAGGAAACAGAAGGGTGCAGGCAGACTCTACAATTAAGAGGAGGCCTGACAACACTCCATGTGCTTGTGAAGCTCTGGGGGTGAATGCTGAGCACAACGACCTTACCACACTCGGGGACCCAAAGGAGGACAAAGTAGCCTACACTTGGGGAGCCACCTGAGCAGAGCTATCGGGTACCTATACAGACAAGCACTATAACTCCTGAACACCACAAGCAGAGACCCACAATTCTCCTCGGAGAGGAGGCCTGATGACGCTCTGGGAAGCATGCAGATGTATCCTCTGACATCTGCTGCTGTGGCAACCAGGCCAAATGTGGTGCTGGGTGTGTGAGAGAGAACTATAGTGGCAGAAAAACACCCCTCGGAACGTCTGCAGAACCACAGGGCTACTACCTCTACAGGACCCCAAGGAGCAAAAGGCACTCGCTACTTACTTTATCTCTCTTAGGCAAGTAAACTTGGGGCCCCTAGGAAAAAGGCCTCCAAAAGGCGATAGCTCTAAACGAAGGGAGGCCTAACTTGTGCTCATCTAACTGCAGCATGGCTGGCTCGGAGAGCGAAGGCCTAACAACTCTCGAAGTGACCCTAACCCTACACTCTAGAGCATTTGTAAGGGCCTCTGGCTAGGAAGGATCCCGAAGCCTACCACACCATGCAGGCACACCATGGAGCGGGCTTCCCGAGAAGCTACTTTCTTCTACAGGGTGAAGGCCAGACACCGCCCGTCACCACTAGGCGAGCTCGGGTGATAGGAACTTGCTCGCCTGACATAAGAAGCTTTACTGGGCAGTACGTCTATTTCCATTCGAAGAAACAAATCTTTGCTCTGCGATTGAAGATCGATCTAGCTACCGCCTGTCGGGTGGAGACCTCAACTCTGTAACGCCCCAGGAGAGAGTGGGGGGGAGTAGCGACTACCCCGGACAGGGGTGCCTAACAACGCTCGCTGCCATACAAAGTAATGCCACAGGCACCTCCAGGGGCCAGGAGGGAGTGCTAGGAGAGTGGACCTAGAGAGAGCCAGGGCGGAGTTGCCATGGACACAAGGTTAACTTACCGAGCTCTGATGACAAGGTATAAATGACTCCAAGTAAGAGGAGATCTAAAACGTGGAAAACTCAGTGGACTAGGGGAGCATAAAACAATTGCAAAAGAAAAAATAAGTACATTTTACTCAATGTTTGTTTTCTTCAGTATACAGTGTAATGGTAATTTGAAAGAAATATAGACTTATAATGATAATGACGCATTGAAAGAATATGTTAATGTTTAATTTTTTTCCAAATATTATAGAATTACATTCAGTAAAAGTGTGTGTGTATATATATATATATATATATATATATATATATATATACACATACATCAGTTGATGTCTCTATTAATCTGGCAAGTTACTACTATGTTTGGCAACTGAAAACAGCCCAGTTACACTAACAAATGATCTGGAAAAACAATTATTTATTGTCATTATTAGTTATTTTAATGGTTTATTGAACATCAGTGTCTTTTATCATGCTGCTATTGCCTCTGTTTAATGAAAGCCATAAGGCACTTGAACCCATATGTTACATTGATTTTTACCATGATTAAGGGGGGATTTTAACAGCCCTAAACTGTGGTAAAATTCATTGTAATGTATTCAAGTGGCTTCAAGTGGCTTATTGCTTATTAAAACCATCTATCAAAGTTCATTCGTGTGGAGTGCATTTCTAATGATGTGTTAGTTGGTATAAATACATCAGCACACAGCACATTCTTCACACAGACAGCCTCCAGTAGTTCTCGGCACACACAATTTCAGTGTATCGGGTGTTCTTAAATCATGAAAGCTTAAATCACACTCTGACCTGGCCTAAGCTCAGCAATCAAAAGCCCACCATATTGACATATGAGGTTAAAATGCAATGCGAGAAGTAACATCTCTAGCAAAGGAAACTATCAACGATAAGTGCAAGTCCATTTAAAAATGACTGTCCGCTCCCATTATCACCACTGCAATTTAGAAAGCAGTGGCATAAGCAGAGCCAAAGCTAAAGCAGTGGAGAGGCTGCTCTTCTGTTTCCAGCAGAATAGAGATGCATGAGATCAGGATCTTATATATTTTCAGCATATTGATGAGTTTTTTATTTACAATGAGGTCCAAAAGTCGAAAGAAAATGCGGCTACTTTGCATTACTTTTTAATTTATTACAAATGATTTTATTGTTGAATTGAGAATTTTTACATGCATTTCAAAATGCATTTGTTTCGCCCCCCTTTTTTATTTAATGACAGCAGCATTCGAGCTGCATGAACAGTTTGCATAAACAAGATCAAATTTGACAATATTGCAGCATCTGTGACTGCCTGAGACAGGTTTGGATCACGTCGCTGACCTGCTCATACATAATGAGCATCTGTGACCACAACCAGCACTGATTTGGCGGCGGTCCGGGGGGTTTTCCGCCGACTAATGTATGTATGTATGCATGTAATCTTTTTAACTCTATTAAACCATAAAACAGTAATACCTCAGTTTACGAGTGACTTAGTATACGAGCAGATCGGTGTACGAGCATGGAAAGTCAAATCGGTGTGTGAGCATTGTATCGTAATGAGTAAAATCTTTTCCCTCACTCACGCATTTTTGTGTGGAAAAGTCCTAACGCTCAGCATCTTCGTGCGCATTTTTTACTGGAAATATCCTAACGACAGCCTCTCACAGAGCCTATCACCCCTTAACTCGTTCATTCTCTCAGCGTTGCTCGGTTTGGCTGCATCATTCACCACAATGATTCTTTTATAAGTGATTTACAGCGGTTTTACCTCGTGTTGTTAAAATTAATTGTGATCGCTATTGTTCACGTAGTGAAATACGTACAGTACAGCATATAGAAAGAAGGTAAAAAACCCTTCTTCTAACCATTAACTGTCACGGTTCATGAATTCATTGTCTCCTAGCCAGGGGCATAGCCAGTATTTTTTTTTTGAGGGGGCCCAGGTTAAAATGAGGGGGCCAAGCTGCGCGCGATTGTTGACGGGGGGGGGGGGACCCCAATGGATTTCTAGTCTATCACCTTAACCACTCGGCCACGTCTGGTTGTGGTGCGGTGCGCAGCGCGCCATTGTTGACTTTGGGGGTGCGTTGCGATCGTCTTGTGTGGCGGGCGATATGTGCTTTCACTTTTGTTTTCACAGTCGCGATTTTAAACAGTTGAAAATCTGAGGGGGCCGGATATGTAAATGAGGGGGCCCAGGCCCACCCAGGCCCCCCCGTGGCTACGCCACTGCTCGTAGCTCTGTGTGTGGTGTGAGTGGGGGTGTGGTCACTGATCACTGCCAGATCTCACACCTGATTCTCTTCTCATCTGCCTATTTAGTTCACTTCTCTCCACTCATGTGTTGTTGAGTCATTGTCTCTGTTATGTCCGCGCTCTCCCGTGTTCCCGTCTCCTGTGTTCCCATCTCCTGTGTTCCAATCTCCCGTGTTCTATGTTCCATGACCTTAGTTTAATTGTCAATTATTAATTAGTATATATATGAGATCTCAATGGTTGTAATTTTGACTGTAATTAATAGGGTAAAACAAAAAAAATATTTAAAATGGGCATTTATGGTCATGTGGAACGAATCAATTGATTTTTAGTGCGTTCTTATGGGGGAAATTGTTTTGGTGCACAAGCATTTTGGGTTATGAGCTCGCTCTTGGGACGAATCAAACTCGTAAACCGAGGTATTACTGTATGCTTGAAATATTCTAAGTTCAAATACTTGTCTCTCTAAAAAAACAATACTACAACCAGTGATTCTACTTTGAAATATGGATTTTGTGTCGGAATGTCTGTTTTGGCCTGTTTGATCCAACGGAATCAATCTAAAAAGCTAATGATCATAAGCTGGACTGCTGTACCCATTTTAACCACTAGCTGACAATTTTACATTACATACTCCACCGTAAACAACAGGAAACATGGTTCATTTACAGATACTACCAAAATTGTAACAGTAAAAGGTGGGTTGAAAACCAATTACTTAATTAAATAAAATTGAAATAACATAAAATTGAGTCTTTTACATTACATGCGTGTGGAAAATATTGTATTATTATAACTATTATCATACACCAAATTCACCTTAGCTGGGTTGCTGTTCAAACAGGCTGACAATATGAATTAAACAAAAAATGATCAATCTGATCAATTAACCCTCTGATAACTACCAAATGAATTAAACATGAAATATTGATTTGAGCTTATTAGCTTGCAGTATGTAGCCTAACCCTCCTTACATTCCCAAATTTCAATCTACATTGGAATCCAATTCAGAAATATATTAAATTTCTACTCAGAGCGTGTTGTAAAAAGAGTACTCTTTATTTTTCACATTTTTGGATACATTTTACAAAAGGCTTTGTAAATCCCCTCCTCACCTTTCTGACAGAGTGACAACATTTTTTTTTATTCTTTTGAATAAAACAATGTACGCAATACAGCATCTCTAAGCTGTAGCACATACCGCTGTGTCCAGATGTCCTTGAAATGTTTCGGTGAGCTGTTTTGACTGGCATCTGTTGGTTCTCCTTCGCAGCACACCACATTCTCTGGGTAAGATTTCTGGAAATAACTTCAATTCATTCATGTCACAGAGGAGTTTTCCTCAGGTTCAAGGGTGTGCTGCTAATTATTGAGCTTACAGAGGATTTCTAATTTCCTGACCGCCTACAGCCTGTTCCACACTACCAATAGAACAAGCAAAAAAAAACGAGTGCATGAAATCAACAGCGTACATCTGTACGTCTCTGGAGGGCCTCGTGTAGCTGTTAATTATCACAGGTCACGCAGAGGGAAGTAAAGAATGAAGGTCAGTGAAAAAATATATTTCATTCTGCAGGAAAAATTTCCCAATATACAATTAGTGCAAAATATTTTCTTTATACTGTATATTTTATTTTATGTTATTCAGATACTGCATTTCTGTCATTTTTTTCAAATATAAAGCTAAATTAACAAAGAAAGTCTGCTAAATTAATACAAGTAAATGTAAATGTAGCTTGAACAATTAGAGAGCAGACGGCTTCATATACTTTTGAATCACTCTTGTGGTAGATTGATGTCGCACACCAATCGGTTTGTGTACTGCCGCTAATACATCTAATAGGTGTGTTCGACTTCATGCAGCATTGAGCAAACAGATCGGTGAGATTTGTCGTTTGCAGTCGTTTGCAGTTGAAAACAGAGCCATGCCAGAGATTTTCTGTTTCCAATAGTGATGCTTGTACAGTGTTTGCATACTTTAGCGTAGACGATGTGGATCAGATGCAATGTCTAATACACAATCGTTTCAGACATTTTCATTAACAAACAAAAACACTTTTCATGTACTTCTTACAGCTCGTCTCATTCTCTTTGGTGCATTTCTCAGATCACAACCTAAATTCTCAAAACTACTTGTTTAACCTACACACCAACTAGTCACTTGTGCACACCATAAAAGAAATAATTCATTGCTTTGAACAAATTGCAAATACGGTGGTGAATTAATGCAATTGATTATGTACACATGTCTGCTGTTTCCTACATTATCAATTGCTTATGTCATGTCTATCAAAATATATTATGCTGGCTCCCCTTCAAAACATCTAGTCTTTAGTTCCTTGCAGAAGCCATTAAAAGCTAAATGGTTAAATCATAGTTGTCATAAACTGTCAAGCCTATTTTCAATGTATTTCTATGAAATGTATTTTATTTATTTATATTTTGTATATGTGTCCTGAATTGATGAATTACAGAGATGAATTTTGAATTTCACTAATGAAGGGAAGCATAAAATAGACAGAGCACAACACAGTGTTACAAATTCGCACAATGAAATAACAACAAGGAAACAGACAGGGTCAACAGCTGGGAAGAAGAGGAGTGAGGGAGCGTAGCGGAAGGGTATGGAGGCAAAACGGTAGTCCACTTGGATTTTACAGTACTCCAGTATACTTAAAAGAGACATAATGTTACATACAAACACACATGTACATGTAGGTCTGTATGTGTGTGTGTGTGTGTGTGTAAATATATATATATAATATTTGAAAATGATGTTTTAGTGTTATTTGTTGACAGATCAACAGTAAAAGTGTAACTTTGAATCCTGTCCAGTCTCTTGCAATCAATACCCCATATAGTGTAACGTAAATCTGTACTATTGAAATGTAAATATATAATATGGATAAAGTTTTTTTTTTCAATTGTCATCAAAATTGTATATTGTACATCTGAAAACTGATAGAGTACAACATGACTAAACATTTTGACTATCTTCTTTGTGAACAATGATACAAGGATTTGTCATTCTGATGGCACTGAAATGTTCATTAACAAATACTTACTTTTGAAAGATCAACTAATGATGTTGAGCAAGTTACAGGCTTTTGATTTTATGAATTGTTGTGAGAAATGCACTTGAGGGTGTGAAAATCTTGATGACTCAAGAAATGTACCAAAGCAACTGAGAACATTTGTAATTCAGAGCAATCTGCACAAGAAAAAAGTTCAGCTTAAGCCTATATTATTTAAATACCAAAAAAGGAAGTCTATATGTTATTTTATCAATGTTATTTTAATAAAAATGACGCAATGTAACGTTATTATTACACAAAAATAGTTTTTACTTTTATAAAAACACAGATTTGTCAGCATTCGTGGAACTGAAGGTGTCAGAATAAACAGCAAACCCAGATCATCGTTGAATCCAGCCAATCATAGAACAGCTGTGTCGTCATCAGAGCTTGCTATGCTGTCTGCTGTCAAATTGCTTCTGCAGTATTTTGATGCCGTATGTCAGTGACGTGCAATGTTGGGGAGTAGTTAACTACAATCAGCGTTAACTAACTAAATCACATTTTTATACATTCAGCTTGACAGTTGCTTTTAAAACAATGTAGCTTTTCCAGTAGTTAGGCACTTTTTCTTGGGAGTAGCGGTGTATTGCGGCCAAAAGCTACATTCCATATTGACAAAAATGTAATACATTGAAGCAGTTCAGTGTCTTAGCATTAGATCACAAACTAAAAACAATTATCAATCATCTCTTATTTTATTGTTATTGTTGTCATTAAGCAGGAGATGTTCTTGCGCCAGACATTATCTCAGTCTAGGCAATGAGTCCAATATCTCTGGAAAGGATTAATGATGCTATGCTTTAATGTTGAGCAGTGCAGTCTACGGTCAGAAGGTGAACAACACTGGACTTAGTACAAAGCCCTGGGGGACTCATTGCAAAGAATGTTAGAGCACAAGTTCTATATGAGCAATGACTCTTTGCTGGGCATAGGAAGTCTTGGATTCAACTTTAGAAGGGTTTAGTTCAGGATACTTGTTTTTGCTTGAGTGTGCATTGTGTTAAATGGCAAAATGAAATCAATGAAAATCAATAAGACGCTTAGTGGTAAATGCACTACACAAGTGCAGCATTTATGCATGTAGTATTGTAGATTGTAGTTTGTGCATAAAAGTCGGTGCAGTTTGGATTTAAACATTGTTTATTACCTAAATCAAATAGTAAACAGAATTGTATTATATATATATATATATATATACATTTTACTACTACTTTTTCTCTTTTTCTCTTGTTGTTGTCTGATTATGCTTTTACTTAGAATAATTGTAGAAAGATTTATTTAATGCTTTGCTTTTTAAGCAAACCATAATGGAAGCAGCAGGGAAATTAAAATCTAAGAGATATGCCTGCAGAAACGGATTGAATTACTTTAGAAGAGGAGTTTTAAACAACATTAAATCTTTTGAAGTAAAACTCTTTAAATGTAATTCTAATCGACATAAGAACAACTTATTTAGTTCCATAGGCAAAACACTTTGTTTTGATTTTCATATAAATTATTCCATCTAATATGTAACATTATCCGTTTTACTTGCACATGTCCATGGTACATTTTGAAAAAATATCTTGAACCCACAACATATGCCATGACAACAGCATATGAATTAATGAACAAAGTTGTCTTATTCAATAGTTGCATTATTAATAGCCTGCAGTCAAACACTGGGGAGATGTTTTACCAACAGCGGAATATGGCATTTCTCAAGAAAAATGTTTCTCAGAAGAAAAGTGTTTTTGGTCTTTCTCTGTTCTCTCTTAAGCATAAATGCACAATAAAAGCAGTTGATGAGTGCAGACTTATTTGCTGTGTTACGTCACAGTCGCATCCATGAACTATGATTTGCTACTAAGATGAGGGTAGTATTAGGGAGTACTTATTTCAATAAATTGTTCTTGTTTTGTTTTTATTATATTCTCTCTACGTGTGTTGAGGTATAGGGCGAATAGCTGACGACCGATGTGAAAATATTGAATTATATACATTATAAATTAATGATTACTATCATTTACAGTCATTTATTGCCATTTAGCTATAAAAGCAACCATTATTAAATTAAAATGAACATTTAGATCATTTACATCAGGTGTGCTGGCAAAGAAAACTGCATGAACATTACATGAATGGTTTTAATGTTTGATTTGTCTAAATTGTTAATTTGAGTGTGTTTTCCTGTATTTTGCTGCAAAGAGTTAATACACAGTTGCAGATTTATTATTGTAAGTATTAGAGAAATCTCATATCAGGTTTTTATGATTTAATGAGTAATTTTGAATGTGGAATGAATAAGTAAAAACAGGTACTTTGCATTATGCAGGTTGGCATTTTAATGAGTATAACTATACTTTTATTGGAATAATGTTGATGTCGGATGATTAAACAGGAATTCAGGCGGCAAGTCATTTCACTTGGCAGTAACTATTTCCCGTCAGCTGCTATCAAAACCAAAATGTTATGAAAAATGTTATGCTTAAATATTATATTGTGCTTTTTAGCTGAAACAAGTGGCTCTTTTAACTTTGATTTTTCTATTTCAGCTGCAGAAAGAGCTACAAACACAACTACAATTCCTCCCATTCGATATCGCACTAATGCCAAACTGGGTATTTTCGAACCCAAATCCTTTGCAGAAAGGTTTCTTTATCTATTCTTTCTTGTCCCTACCTTGTCACCTTTCCCCTAGACTCCATTACAGATTGCACACATTATAGGAGCAAATTCCATTAAACTGTAAACATTCAGCGAAAAGTTTGCTCTATGAATGCATTTTCAAAAACTGGGTACAGTGGGTACATCACTGGGTACATCACTCTTCAACCACTAGAACATTAAATGGAAATAAGTCAAAGGGATCTCCTTCCTTTTGACAGACAATAACTATTGTATTTACCTGCTTTAGAAACATTTCAGTAAACACTGCTAATAGGGATTAGAAGTGAAAAGGGAACACAATTACATTTCAAAGCATCCATGTGAAAACAAACCTGAAAAGAGACATGAGGATTTGGGGAGAGAAATGAAAGATTCTTAGTGCACTCCAGTGAATTATTCATGGGATATATGGTCAATTAAATATGAAGAAAAGACCTCAAATGTGCAGAATATGTTCAGCTCATTCAGTCAAACTGATGGATAAGGATTATTTGTAGCACAACCTTATTATCTGAAATTATGGTCTTTTTTAGTGAAACTTGCCTAAGCCGGAAGTGCCTCCAATAATCTAAAACGCAATAGGAAATATGTGGATACAGAGCAATATTAGGAATTTTTTTTTTTTTTTTTTTTTGCTTGTTGTTGTCTACAGTGGTGCTGATGGATTCAGTGAGGTCTTCTTTAAATTGTCATTCAGGCAGCGAAGACCTTGTTTTCTCATTATAGAGCAATCGAAAGGTAAATCATTCTGGGTGTCCCACACTTACCAAAGGAAATGATTCTAAACTAATCATATTGATGTAACGAAGCTGAGCTACCGACTTTCCAGTTGACGAGTCGTGTGCTGCAGTCTCTGCATTTTGAATGTTTCCGTGCTGCTGACTCAACAGATGGCACCGTTCAAGCATCCAGACGTCTGCCTGAAGTGAGCGCATTCAAAATGAACAAACACTCAACTGAGAAATGGTACAATGAACTCCGAGAGAAATTCAAAAGCAGAGATGTGAAGCCGTAAAGTGATGAAACATGTCCTCGACTCTAGTCTTGGCTTCGTAAAAGGCGTGAAATTAAATATTTTTCAACTTATCTTAGGTCTGTATGGAGACACGACTAGTGACTACTGGAGAGAAATGCAAATTAAATTTAGCTTACAACCTAGCCTCTGAATGAGCAAAGGTTACATCACTTGCACATTTATTGCAGACCAAAACAGCAACCGCTTTACACGAGCGCTTGGACATGCATTATTTCATTCATTTCTAAATTATTAAAAATAACTTGAGTGTTATATGTTGTGGAGATGAGCAAAACTAGATTTTCAAAAGTATTTGTGTATATTTTTCAGTGTTGATAGAGCAGATATGTATCAAATGGTGATGTGATTTGCTGCATGCACAGTGTGTGTAGCACGGATATTTTAGGGAGGTATTTGCAGTGTTACCTGATTTGCATAATTCCTTTAGCGAATCGGTGCTAAAATGACTGACAGCGTTTGCAAAACTCAAAATTTTTCAAAAGTAGTAGATTAATACATCTATAGTGTAGAATGAATATGACATCTAATATGAAATGCATTGCATTTTTTTTCTGCTTATTCGTATACTTATTTATTTTTGGTTGTGGAATGTGTGCGAACCATAATCTTGTGATTAGTCCATAAATATGTAATCATTTCAAACAGTTCAGTGATGCAAAACGTCTCAGGTTACGTACGTAACCATAGTTCCCTAAGAGGGAACGAGACACTGCGTCGAGACGCGATTGGGAACCTTTCAGTTTATATGTCTCTTGAAGCACAATCAAACTCAGGTGCGGGAGTGTACGTCGCCGTGATGACGTCATCACGTCATGACCCGGGAGTATAAAGGCACGTCACGACCCGGAAGCGGGTTAGCTTGAACAGTGTCTGAACAGGCCGGCATGCCTAGGAGCTGAGGCTGCAAGACGCAGTGTCTCGTTCCCTCTTAGGGAACTATGGTTACGTACGTAACCTGAGACGTTCCCTGTCAAGGGAACTCGCACTGCGTCGAGACGCGATTGGGAACGAGGAATACCCACGCCGCCTCAGCGTACGGGGTATGCCAAGCGAAACGTAGCTCACTACGATAACGCCAATGATCCCAAGGCGGGGTTTAGGTCTAACTGGTAGAACCTAATAAAGGTATGCGGTGAGGACCAGCCAGCCGCATCACAAATGTCCGCGAGGGAAGCCCCTGCGAAAAAGGTTTTCGAGGCAGCCATGCTCCGAGTAGAATGAGCTCGGACAGACAGTGGACACTGCTGTCCTGCCAGCTCATAAGCTAGAGAAATAGACTCTGAAATCCATCTGCTCATAGTAGGTTTAGAAGCAGGGGAGCCTCTGGGGGCCCCAAAACAGACAAAGATTTGGTCTGACCTACGCCACGTAGCAGTTCTGTGGACGTAGGCGTCCAGTGCTCGCACTGGACAAACCCTGTTCTTTAACTCCTGGTCATGATCAGTGAATGGAGGAGGACAGAGAGCCTGTAGCACTATATGGCGCATAGGACTAGACAGCACTTTAGGTACATAACCCGGCTTGGGATAGAGGAAAGCTTTAGCCAAGCCGGGCGCAAACTCTAAACATGAAGGGGCCACGGAGAGGGCCTGCATGTCACCAATCCTCTTGAGGGAAGAAATGGCGAGAAGAAAGAGAGTTTTAAGAGTAAGGTGCTTGTCTGAAATCTCATCCAGCGGTTCGAAGGGAGCCTGGGACAAGGCCTGGAGCACCAGGGACAGGTCCCAAGGAGGCACCCTTGAACGTACTACAGGCCTCAGCCTCTGAGTGCCACGTAGGAAACGAACTATGAGGGGGTCCCTGCCCAAAGCGGCACCACTCAAAGGTACGTGGTAAGCAGCTATGGCAGCCACGTAAACCTTTAGTGTGGAGGGGGACAGCCCTGCTGCGAACCTTTCTTGCAGGAACTCCAGCACGGTGCCAACCTGGCAGGTAACTGGGTTCAGCTGCTTTTCGCAACACCAAGAAGTGAAAATCTTCCACTTCTGAGCGTACAGTTTCCTCGTGGACGGGGCTCTGGAGTGGAGAATGGTCTCTACAACCTCGGCTGAGAGACCAGACTCTATGAGCTGGGCCCCCTCAGGGGCCAGACCCACAGTTTCCACAGTTCTGGGTGAGGATGGAAAATCCTCCCCTGAGCCTGGGACAGGAGGTCCCTCCTGACCGGAATCTCCCACGGAGTGCCGTCTAGGAGGGACACCAGGTCCGAAAACCACACCCTGCCCGGCCAGCGCGGGGCAACTAGAGTGAGACGGACCTTCTCCCGGCGAACCTTCTCCAGAACCCCTGGGAGCAGAGCTACGGGGGGAAAGGCATACAGGGGTAGATTTGGCCACCCTTGCCTCATGGCGTCCAGGCCGAGAGGCGCTGGAAGATAAAGGGAGAACCAGAGTGGGCAGTGAGTCGTCTCTCGAGACGCAAACAGATCCACTTGAGCCTGGCCGAATCTCTCCCAAATCTGCTCCACCACCTGAGAGTGGAGTCGCCATTCCCCGGGCCTCGGCCCCTGCCTCGACAGGAAGTCTGCCCCCAGGTTCTGGGCCCCCGGGATATATACCGCTCGAAGAGAGAGCAGTTCCCTCTGGGCCCAGAGGAGGATCCTGATCGCCAACTTGGAAAGTCGACGAGACCGGAGACCTCCCTGGTGATTTATGTAGGAGACCACCGACGTATTGTCGGTCCGTACTACTACATGACGGCCTCTGAGGTCGGGGAGAAACGCCCGTAGCGCCATCCGGACAGCCATCATCTCCAAGGCGTTGATATGCCAGGAGAGGTGGTGCCCGTCCCATAGACCCCTGGCCGAGCGGTCCCTCAGGACCGCCCCCCAGCCCGCGCGGGACGCATCTGTCGACAGCATGACGCGGTGACAGATAGCTCCCAGTGCGAGCTTCTGGGACAAAAACCAGTTCTGCTTCCACGGATGCAAGGCTCGAAGGCAGCGCCTTGACACCTTGATCAGACGGAAGGGGTTGCCCCT